>PVJL010003499.1:0-155803 GCA_004026885.1 Lyroderma lyra
ACAGCAACCCTTCCTCACTGCTCAGCACGTCATGCAGCTGCACGTCGTGCAAACCCTGACTGTGTGGGAGGCGCAGGGCCTCAGAGCAAGCTGACGTTCGTTCCTTTTCTAAGAGAGCTGCACGCAGGACTGTCAGTGCAGCAGCACCTACTTCTGCAGATCCGAAACCACCCACATCCCCCTTTCCCGACCCCGTCCCCGCTGCATCATCAGATCCTGATGGTCCTGACGCAGCGTCTACCCAGGAAACCTTCTACTCCTCCCGCAACAGCTTTAGGGTGTGTGTGTGGGGGGGGTGGGGGGGGTGGCGGTTCCTAATTTAATTGAAGTTTAAAAAATTATGTTAGTGAAGTTTATTAAGTTGAAAACTTTATTGACTGCCTGCCATTTAACTAAAATTACTCTCTGCATTCATAAAACTTTTTGTTATAAAGCTGTTATATTGAATTTGTCTTTCTCTTAATTTGCTTTTAATTGCTGTATTTCAAGATTAATATCAAGGCAATACAGAGTTTATGGTGTGCTACAGTATGGGATATAGCCTTAGTTAGGCCTGTTTTTAGTAGTAACTCTCAAGTAACCAGCAACTACCTGTATCCGGCATCTACGAATCGCCATGGTGACAGTTAACTGAGAGTCCACTGTACTTCTAAAACATAGAATCAAGCTTCTGGAATGAGTTTTCTCTTGGGAAATACTAATAGGTATATGGTGTCCCAGGAGGGCTGGGAACACTCACCCTTTTCCTCCACTCGTGCGTTATGGCCATGGGGGCAGCCCTGGCAGTGCAAGCACTGCATTTGCTTCCAAATCATTTCCTGTGCCTTTAAACCCAGATTTTTACTTAAAAAATTTTTTTTCAAGGAAAACCATGTTTCTGGTTTTGTCTTTTCTTTCAAAAGAGGAACTTCTGTCATTTTTCCCACAGTCCTTCTGCTGCAGAGAATTACATGATGTTCCACACATCCCGAGTGACCGCTCACCACCCTCACCCACAGGACTCACCTTTGTTTTCTTTCTGAGTGAAAGACTTCCAGGTCAGCAGTGGCTCAGGCCCAAAAACCGATTCCCGTTGCCACCATCTTCTGAACCACACCAGTGACCTTGCCCCAGCTAGCCAGTGCTTTTGCTCATGACCTGCAAGCAAAGAACAGTTTTGAAGGCTTTAAGGGTTTTCAAAAAGCTCACCACATGACGGAGACCGTACAGCCACAACGCTGAAAGTGGGTCTTCTCTGCTCCTTCGCAGAAACGCTCCACTCACTCCCAAGTGTCCCTTCAGTCCCTTCTCCACACACAGCCAGCAGAGGGCGGGGGGCTCCCTGGATCAGTTACTGGGGGGTGCAGGGGACACAGCAAGCCCCTCATTTTCAGGAGTAGCCTTCTGATCCCTGTGGCCCTTGCCCCCTCAGTCACTTCTGGGAGCCCAGTAGCATGGGAACATTTCCAAGACACCCCACCCTAGGAGCTGGGGCTCCCCACCTGGGTTGTCAGCCTCAAGGAACAACGTGGTAAGCCCACGGATAGCATGTGATGACGCGCCTACCCATACGCCAGCAGCAGTGTGTGCCGGCCGTGGAGGGAGTTCCAGGCAGTGCAGAGGGTGCGTGGGCTCCCAGCTGGGGGTGCCCAGTGCAGTGTGCCTTCACCACAGGGCAGGTGACGAGTGTCAACTGCCACTACACGTGGGCATGAGCATGTGGCGAGGCCAGGTGCGCACTGAGATTACTCTGAGGAGAACAAAAACATTCAGGTGGGTAGGGAGACAGCACTGTGGTGGTGGAGATTTCTTGGAGCCCCAGGTAGTGTTGAACTGGACTGAGGGGCTAGTTGGAGGGTGACAAGCCATTGAGGCTGGCAGGTGGGGAGGGGTTGTCCTTGACCCACCCATTCAGCATCACTGGCCAGACACAGTGGCCCCATTCCCAAGACATGGTCCTATTGGGGAGCAGCCAGGGCTGTGCAGGGTTCAGGAAGGAGGGGTGCTGGTCAGAGACCTGTCCATTGAGGTGTAAGGGATGTGATGGGACCGCCTGGAGTATTCTAGGCAAGGCGGACCCTAAGGGGAGCATATCCATGCTGCTTATGAAACAGCAAGAGCAGAGGTGGGGTGAGCTCGAGGAGGGCCAGGGAAGGTGAGGCACTCTGCTGTCACCAGGCTGCCTGTGGGCAGGAGGGGAAGGTGGGAGGGTAGGGGAGCAATGGCATCCAGGCAGAAGGCAGCGACAGGGGTATAGCCTGGGTGTCACAAAATGAGAGACTAAACCTTTTCATTCAAGTGAGAGATGTAAGGAAACAAGGATTTCCTTGTTCTTCAGGCATGAAGAGAAAAGGAGGTGCCACAGCCCTTCTGGTGTGACAAGGAGCCTTCAGGAAGACTAGTGCAGCAGCTTAAACGTTGCACTAGGCAAGAGTTCTTTCAGCTAACACCAGTGAGATCTGCAGGTTTTAGAGGCCGAGGTGGCTTTACTAAGACAGAACATCATTTCTGGAGGTGCCTGTGTTTAATGGGACAGAATCTAACGTTGCACCAGTGTCCCCACAATTCTCAGCCCACCATGTGGTTGGAACCAGCTTTATTTCTGCAAAGAGAATAGGCTCCTCTGTGCCCCTGTGGTGTTTCCAAGGTGAAGCCAAATGCCACTAGTTAGCACTGTGGGAACTACAAACAGGCCTGGGAAGCTGGCACCATGTGTTGGGGAAAAGCAGATGACGTGTTGACCAATGTCATGTGAGATGTGTAATGTTTTTCTTGTATAGGTGGGAGGGGTGAGCACCTGGGTTTGGGACACGCCAGGATACAGCTGACAGGACTTGCTGATGGCCTGCTGTGGGTGACAGGAAGGGCAGTCGAGGGGCACCAGGAGTTTGGCCTCACCCGGTAGGTTGACTGCAGGTGACTTCCTGAGATGTGAGTGCTGGGGCAGTGGGCTGAAGGTTGGCCTTCAGTTTCCTCGCAGGCTTGTACCCTTGGAGCCTCAGAGCTCTCCCAAACCCTGGTCCTCTTGAGAGATCTTGGACTACCACCCCCCAGTGGCTCTCACAGCCCCAGACATACTGTCTGTATATTTTTCTGTGTCCTTCTAAGTGACTTCATGTTTGTCATTTCAGATCGGGACACCAGGATTGAGGGCAAGGAGCTCCTTCAGAAGGAAGACATTCCTGAGGATTTGGAATTACAGGCAGAAATATCGGAAAACTGTACCAGTGCTTTTCCACAGGCGCCTGGGCTTGGGGAACTCTGTGTTGACCTATTAGGAAGAGACTGGGAAGTCCCTGCCAACATGGGACAGACGCAGTCCCTGTGCCAGGAAGAAGACATCACACCAGTGGCAGAGTTCCTAAAGAGCCCCATAGAGGGGAGAGAGGTGGACTGTGATGATTTTGAGAGAAGCTTCAGTCTGGGACCAAACGCGGTGGCATGTCGGGGAAGCCCTGTAGAAGAGAGGCCACATGCATACATGTGTGGCCAAAGCCTCCAACACAGCGTGGACCTAAGTAGTCATGAGGGGCTTCACTCAGCTGAAAGCCCCTTCATATGTAGCGAGTGTGGGAAAACTTTTAGAGGAAACCCCGAGCTCATTTGGCGTCAGATTGTGCACTCTGGACAGAACTCCTTTGTATGTGACGAATGTGGAAAAGCTTTCCACCAGGACTCAGTTCTTACAAATCACCAGAGTGCTCGTGTGAGTGAGAAGCCCTACAAGTGCCGTGAGTGTGGGAAGGCCTTCGATGTGCACTCAGACCTCCTTAGGCACAAGAGCGCCCATAGCGCAGAGAAGTCTTGTGTGTGTGCTGAGTGCGGAAAGGCCTTCCGCCAAAATGCTGGCCTTAAGAAGCACCAGAAGTCTCACATGAGCCAGAAGCCCTATGAGTGCAGTGAATGTGGGAAGGCCTTCCGGCGGAGCTCCAACCTCGTCCAGCATCAGAGGATCCATTCTGGGGAGAGACCGTATGAGTGCCGTGAGTGTGGGAAGGCCTTCAGGCGGAGCTCGAACCTCATCAAACACCACAGGATTCATACAGGCGAGAAACCTTTCGAGTGTGATGCATGTGGGAAAGCCTTCAGCCAGAGCTCACACCTGAGGAAGCACCAGCGGGTACACACGGGTGAGAGACCATACGAGTGTGACAAGTGCAGCAAACCGTTCAGCCGGGTCTCTAACCTCATTAAGCATCACAGGGTTCACACGGGAGAGAGACCCTATAAGTGCAGTGAGTGTGGCAAGGCCTTCAGTCAGAGCTCAAGCCTCATTCAGCACCGGCGGATTCACACTGGAGAGAAGCCCCACGTGTGCAGCGTGTGTGGGAAAGCCTTCAGTTACAGCTCCGTGCTCAGGAAGCACCAGATCATCCACACAGGCGAGAAGCCCTACACATGCAGCGTCTGTGGCAAGGCCTTCAGCCACAGCTCGGCCCTCCTCCAGCACCAGGGTGTGCACACAGGCGACAAGCCCTACGAGTGCCGTGAGTGCGGGAAGATGTTCGGCCGTAGCTCCAACCTCATCCTTCACCAGCGTGTGCACACAGGCGAGAAGCCCTATGAATGCAACGAATGCGGGAAAACCTTCAGCCAGAGCTCAACCCTCATTCAGCATCAAAGGATCCACAATGGGCTGAAACCCCACGAGTGTAGCCAGTGTGGCAAGGCCTTCAACCGCAGCTCCAACCTCATCCACCACCAGAAAGTGCACACGGGGGAGAAGCCATACACGTGCGTGGAATGTGGCAAGGGCTTCAGCCAAAGCTCTCACCTCCTCCAGCATCAAATCATCCACACAGGCGAGCGGCCCTACAAGTGCGGCGAGTGCGGCAAGGCCTTCAGCCAGCGCTCAGTCCTCATCCAGCACCAGCGCACCCACACGGGCGAGAAGCCCTACGACTGCGCCGCCTGTGGGAAAGCCTTCAGCCAGCGGTCAAAGTTGGTCAAGCACCAGCTGACCCACACCAGGGAGTGAGTCCAGGCACAGCTCCTGCACGCCACCTCTGGCCACCTCCCAGACTCCAAGCCAGGTTCTCCTGGCCCCCCATCCCACAACCAGCTGTCCACAATCCTGGGGTCCTCCTTTGAGACATCCTTCACAGGCCCCCTCCCTTCCTCTCACCGTTGCTCCCACCTCATGCAGCCTCTTGTTTTCATTTTGTTCCCAGGCTGCCATATTGTTAGGAGGGAAAAGATGCTGGAGGCTGCATAGTCGTGAATAGAGCTTATTTCTGTAATCAGACATAACCAGAAAAGTAAACTGACCTTCTGTGCAAGATAAGCGTAGTTCTTTTGTTCAGTAATCAGTCACAAGCAGTGAGCTCTTTGTCAGTGGTGGGCATTAATACTCTGTTTAGGCAAAACCAGGTCTAGTTGCTGTCACCCTCCCTCTGTGGGCTGTGTACTGGTTACCGCCAGCTCCTCACCACCTGTGCCCATTCCCTTGTGACACAGCCCTGCCCTGTGCTCCTTACGTAAGCCCATCTATAGTCGGACACCGTGCTTTCTCAGGGCCCCACTGTGACTTGGCTGCTGCACAGCTACGCCGCAGCTGTCCCAGCCTCCAGCTCTGCCTCATAGTCCTGGCTTTCAGTCCCATGGAGGCCAGCTCTGTCCTTGGCCCTCCTGTTCGCCCTGTACACACCTAGGCTCAGTGTTTTCTACCAGACATTAATGCAGCACCTGCTAGGTGTCCGTCCTGTTTACCAGAGCAGTGCCCGTGCTCCCTGAGCAGGGACAAGTTGGCCCAGAAGCCACATATCTGCCACCAGGAGGCCCTTAGGGGCCAGCCAGCAAGTCTCAACCTTGGTGGTGGTCACGGGGGAAAGGAGAAAGTGGCAGATAGAGTCAGGTTTGTAGTTATGGTGGAAGGTAAGGATTTGGAGTCTTTGTTTTCAAGGAAGTAGAGGCAAGGCCTCAGTTGCAAATGAGAAGTTGTGGGAGGCTTGGAGAGAACAAAGTGTGGACCAGTTGGCTTGCAAAGGTCAGTCCATGGACTTGGGCCAGAACAGCCTGCCTGCCCTCACCTGAGAGACCATCAGCAGTAGCCTGTGATAACTCGACCACAAAGGCATCGTCAGGTCTCTTCACCCCTCTCCTCCACCTCAGTCCCTGTCCCCCCGGTAGCACACTAGACAGGAAACTGCCACACCTGAAATTTTGGGGACAACCGTTCCTGTTATCCTCCAACTCACTTGGTGTTCCATGGTGAGCTGCAGTGTGGGCCCTCACATCCAAACTGTCAGTCACCCCACTGTGGCTTCATGTGTCTCCTCCTGCAGCCTGCATTCGGTCATTGCTTTTTGTCCGTAAAGACTTATTGGACGCTTGCTAGACGCCACTCACTGGGCTATGGCAGGAAACAAGCCAGACAAAAAGGCCTGTCCCTGGGAGTTCACATTGTAGTGGGGAGAGAGTATGACCCAATGGCTGTGATCGCTGTGCAGCAAACGGAAGCGGGTACTGGGATCTAGGTGTTCTGAGGGGTTCGGTTTTAAACGGGGGCCGTCAGAGAAGCCCTGACTGTGACTTGGAGCGAGGACTTGAAGCAAGTGAGGTAATAACCAACGAAGATGAGGATGGGCACAGAGCAGAGCCCATGGAAAGGCTGCAAGCCTACGTGGCCTGGACCGCTCAAGGGTCATCAGAGAAGTCAGTGTGGCTAGTGTGGAGTGGGCAAAGAGCGAAGCGTGCGAGGTGAGAGCGGTGTGGTCCGCGGTGGTGGCCCGCGCATTCCGGGTGCTGCCTGCTTCCTGGGGATGCTGCGTGCCTTGTTTACTGATGCAATCCCGGCACTGAGAACAGGGCCTAGCACAGCAGGCGATCCATAAGTACTGTGCTTGTTGAGGCAGAGGCCGGGAAGAGGGCAGAGCTAGGGCACGAGGAAGATGTGCTGGGGCAGGGCTAGCTGCCCCTAACGGAAGGGCCTGCAGGTACAGCTGCAGTGTTCTTGCAACCTCCGTGAAAGTGTGACCACTGGCAAAAGGAAAAGTTATGGCGGAGACAAAAAAAAAAAAAAAAGCACAGATGGAATGCGGCCGGCACTAGGGGACCCGCGGGCGCAGACGACGGGGGCCCTCGCGGCGGGGGCGCGGCCGCCCACGAGGCCCATCTGGGTGGGGGGAACGGAAGTTGCTGCGTCCAATGCGAGGCCGGCGGCGGCGCGGCCTCTCTAGGCGGCGCGGAGGCCCCGGCTCTCGGTGGCTCCAGAGCGCTCGGCTGGGCCGTCAGTCACGAGAAAGGCCCGGGAGGGGAAGGCGGGGCCGGTGGCCGGCTAGGGAGCTGTCGCATTCTAGGATTGGTGGACCGGTTGGGTGGGCGGGGGCAGTGGGAGGCGGGGCCCTCAGGGATTGGTGGATGCGTAGATGAGGCGGGGCGTCCCCTTTGTCCGAGAGCGCTGCAGGCGACCCCCCCTTCGCGCGTGAGGCTGCGGTGTGGACGGTGAGTCAGGGTCGCGGGCCGAGCCCCACTGCCCTCGCTGACGCGGGGGGCGGCGCGTCCTGCACACGGATCCGGTGCTTCTCCGCGGGCACCCACTCCCAGTCGGTTCGTGCCGGTCCCCTCCCCCCAGGGATGCTCGGCACCCCACTTTCCGAGTCCCACCCCATCCCCCAACCCTGCGCCTGGCCGGGACCCCCACTCCTCTGCCCTCGCTACACCCGAGCCCCCTCCCCCGCGGACGGAGAGCCGCGCCCGGGTCCCGGCGAAGGCATGGGGCGCGGTTGCTCGGGGAGGGGGTCGGCCTGACGCGGCGGGCTCCCCGGCTGCACAACCGGGGGCGGAAAGGCCGCACGCGGCCCCCGCGGCGTCCAGAGCGCCTCCGCCTCGCGGGAAGCCGCCCTGGGGTCCCGCGGCCAAAGTGCTTCCTGCCGGAGTCCCGGCCTCCCTCCCTTTTTCCTCCCGGCTGCCGGGCGCTCCCGTCCCTTCAGCAAGCGCCCGCGCTGATGCATGAGACCAGCATGTCTAACGCAGTTTGCAGATAGCTCCCTGCTTCTCATTTGCTTTTTGACATTGTGGTAGAAAACAGTATGCAGTAATTTAAAAAGAAATACAAGCCTGTCAGAAAAACGTAGGGCGACAGTCACCCCGCCCGCCCCGCCCGGACAGGCGGCCCGTCGGCACGCAGAGGCGGCACCGGCTCCCGGGCTTCGTGCCCCCTGCGGGTGCTCTGCCGGCCGACGCCTGCCGGGTTTGCTCGCTGCGAACTGCCTTCTCAGCCCGCGTTCGATCGCCTCTGACACCCGGCCCTCTGGGCGACTCGACCGTGGCGTGAGGTCGCGGCTGGGGCCTTGGCGTCGGCGTTTTCATTTCCGCTGCCCCCGGATGAGCGAGGCCGAAACTCCTGCTGCGTTTTAGCCTTTGTGCTGCGTTTGTGATCTGCCAGTTCGCATTTTCCATGTGTGTTGAAAACATTCTTCTCGAATGATCGTTTGCTTCTCGTTAACGTGTTCTGTTCTGGTTTCGGGTGTTTTGAGACAGAAGACTTCAAGTTTTTAATAGTCAGATATTTATCCCTAAGGCTCTTGGGCTTTGTGCTGTTTTAAAAGGCTTTCCCCACTACAAGATTATTTTTTAAATAAAGGTGGTTTTTCTCGGATCCTTGCAAACGGTCGGATCCACCTGGAATTGATTTTGCTGTGGAGTTGCGAGTCCAGCTCCCTTTTTATTCCTCCTAAATCACGCTGTTTCTAAGACTCCCTATTGAATAATTCATCTTCCCATTGATTTAGAAAATCAGTGTGTCACATTCCTACATGGCTTTGGGCCCGTTTCTGGAATTTGTGGTGACTTGGATGCACATGACATTTTGGTTTTTGTGCAGCACACTTATGGGTCCGTGCCGCCCAGGACTTTCTGCTTTTGGGATTTTGTTTAGAAAGGCTTTTTTTTTTTTTTTTTTTTTTTTTGGTATGTGGGTAGTTCCCTGGCTGGGAATCGAACCCAGGCTGCAGCGTTGACAGCGGTTGACAGCGCCAGCGCCGAAGCCTTAATCCACTACACCACCAGGGAACTCCAGAAAGGCCCTTCTACCTAAATTAATGAACCTTGTTTTTATTCAAATTATTTTCATGGTGTTAATTTTAAATTTTAACTCATTCATTAAGTAACCTAATGGATTCATTAGACTTCTCATAAATAGTACGAGATGATCTGATTTTTTTGTCTTATTTTTAGTCTCTCTGCCTTCTCTCTACTTTCTGGGAGATTCATTGAGCTTTATGTAAAGGTCTGGTTGTCTTTCTCCCAAAGCGTTTAACCCACTGTCCTAGCACCATTTACTGAGTCCTCTTCCCCCCAGCACTTTCAGTTATGGACGTGGCCCTGCTCTGTGGGTGCCTGAGCACCCCCTTCTCATCCAGCCCCCCACCCCACCTCTCCACAGTGGCTTTGTGGGAACAGTGGGCAGCACTGACATCACACTGCTAAGTTCATTTGCAGCTTGTTTCTGGTTGCTCTTTGTGACTAGAATCTGTTCCCTGGGTTTTCTGGTTTTCCGTGGCTGCTGTGGGAAAGCTAGTGTTTTCGGTGCAGATCTGGGTCACTTCCTCCAGAAGGTGGCAAGGCGATGCTGGGTGCTCACGCATGGCTCAGAGATGCCTCTTCTGAAGGTGGGGTCCCCTGGAGGATGGGGCATTCCAGCAGGGAGATGTGGGGGTGCTGTGCGATGGCGAGGGTGGAGGGAAGGAGATCCTGGGAGCCGTCCACTCCAGATGGGGACTCGGAGGATGCCTGTCACAGCTTGTCACGGGTGCCAGGTCTTTGGAAGGACAGGCACGCGTGAATTCCAAGAGAGTGAGAACTTTCTAAGCTTAGTTTACCAAACAAACAATAATGATAGAAGTTGAGTTCTCACCTCTTTGCGTCTCTGCATTCCCCTTTTCAGACGCAGCTAACATCTCTGCTGAGACAGAGCGAATCACCGCAGGGCGGCTTCCTTCCCGTTTTTCTCTGTTTGGGTTGTTCCCTGGGGAGATTTCCAAAAAAGCAAGACTCCCGCATCTGAAGCAGGATATGCTAACAGGTGGACGGGTCACTGGTGCAGGCACCCTGAAAGTCAGGGTCTGCGGGGCCCCCTCATGTGCTCTCTTATCATCCTCAGAGCCTCCCAGGGACCTGACAATGGCTGCGGCCAGGCTCCTGCCGCCACCGGCGGGACCCCAGGTGAGCTGCATTTCCCCCTGCTCCTCCCTGCCTGGGGCTCCTGGGGGGCAGCCTGCAGGGCAGCTTCCTCTGTGGCTCCTTCCTGTCACCCCAGTCAGCTCTTCGGGTGCCCCCACCCCACATTGTGTGCGTGCACTCCACCTCGGACGTGGAGATTCCGTCCAACTAGCAGCCCCTGTCGTTCCAGGCCAAGGTGACCTTCGAGGATGTGGCCGTATTCCTCTCTCAGGAGGAGTGGGACCACCTGTGCCCTGCTCAGCGGGGCCTCTACCGACACGTGATGATGGAGACCTACGGGAACGTGGTCTCGCTGGGTACGGCCCCCACCCCCCACTTTAGGCTGATCTGTTTCTGGGCTGCGCCGGGGGCGGGGCCGGATGGCCCAGGGGAGGGCGGTATGCCTGGGGCCCGGGTGGGGCGGGGCTGCTTTTGTCACAAGGACTTTCTCGCCACGAGCAGGACTCCCAGGAACCAAGCCCAGCGTGATCTCCCAGCTGGAGCGTGGAGAGGAGCCGTGGGTCCTGGATGAGCCGGGGTCTGTGGATGGCAGGGGCCTGGGCCGCGTCCATTCTGGTGAGTGTGAGGGCTTGGCGGGGCCCAGCGCACGTGGCTCCCACCTGGGGCCGCTCCTCAGGAAGGAGCCGCTGGGTGGGCCAGCGGGGAGAGCACTCCAGGTGATGAGGCCCCGGCCAGGGCCCTGTCCTAGGGGACAGTCAGATTTGAGGGTGACCTGGTTGATTTAAAAGAGCACGAAGCCTGTATGTGGAAGAGAAGTTTACCTGATACTCATGCTGAGGGCTGAAGGTGTGCAGTTTGAGGTGAAGAACAGGGGGCCCAACACCCCCACATCCATAGAGTGGCGTCCTGTGGGTCCCACACACCCCATAAGGCAAGGAAAAAGAACAACAGAGCTGTAAGAATTGGTTAAAAAAAAAAAGAAGAAGAAGAAGAAACAAACAAAAGTACTGTTTGCAGTTCATGTCATTGTCTGCAGCGGGATAACAACCTCAGGTTCATTTCGATGTGTCGGCAACAAAGGGGTGATTTTTCCTCCTGGTTTCATTGAGACACAACTGACCTACGGCACCAGGTGGGTTTCTGGTGTGCAGCACGATGATTTGACTTACAAATACTGTGAAATGGGGACCACAGTAAGTTTGGTTAACATCCACCATCTCACAAAAGAAAAAGAATGAAATGTGTATGCAGGTGTGATTTTTAAAAAGAGAACGTTTACAACAGCATCAGCGATGTAAAGAACCTGGAACGCTAACGGAAGATGTGAAAGACCATCTTGGAGAAAACCGTAGGAGAATGACAGCAAAGACGTCCCACCAGGCGGGCAGCATTCTGCAGACACCGACAGAGGAAAGGGACACCTCGGCCAGCCTGTCCTGTAGGATGTGACCCCTCGGGGCATGAGGGGACAGCACGCACCGCCTCTGGCTGACAGCTTCGGTGTCACCGGTGTGGCTCTGCACCTAGTTCCCAGGGACTATGTGGACGAGGCTCCAGGTACTGCAGACCGCCGGCCTGTATCCTCGGGAGTTCAGGCTCCCACTGAGTGTAAAAGCAAACACGGCATCCCGATGTGGAAACCTTGCACAGAACTCTAAACCGTCTGCTGGCTGCAGCCATAGTGGGCAAGAAAACACAGAGCTGCTGCCAGCTGGACCCGGGCTCCCTGCTGGCTGGCTGTGGTCTCCCCTAGTGGAGATCTTAGACAAACACCCTTCATATTTGATGCCAAGAGACTGAAGTTCTCCGAGGTCAGGGTGCATTGGAAACGAGGGGTTGCTGCACAGAAGTGTCCTCCAGTGCCTCTGATGAGCAGGCAGTGCTGGTGGGGAGGACGGTAGGTGGTGGGCAGCCATAAGCCATCATGCCACACAGGTCAAGGGCTTGCCCACTGGTGTGGCGGGAGGACGGTGAAAGCAGAGGAGAGACGTGGGCCTCGAAGGTGCGCCAGCCGCAGGAGGAGGGACGTGGCTGGGATGTGCTGGTGGGCCACGCAGGCAGCCCCCAGGTGGGGAGGGCAGGAGGGCGGCTGAAGCTCGGGGTGGGTATGGGGAATAGCTCGGTCAGGCCTTCTGCAGGACCCTAGCCGCTGCACCACCGGGAAGCCCTCACCCTCTGTGACTTCTGGAAGAGACCCCAGGAAAGCCCCCATATGCACTCTTGCCTCTTTCCCGTGCTGAGGGTTGGCTGCTGCCTGGCGTCATCCTTACGCAAGAGGTGTTAGCATTTGGCACATGTCAGTCCCTTCGAGGTAGCCATTCCCTGGATGTCGGAGGCGTCACGGATAAAATCAAGCATGTGTATTTATTGGTCACCTTGGCCCAGATCTTTCTCCAGACACTTCAGAAGGCCCCTCGGCTTTGTGGTGGGAGTGTTGGGTTCTGAGTCTTATTTTTCAAGGGTCCTTGGGGTGTGAGAAGGCCTGTTTACACAGTACCTGTCTTCCCAAACCAAGTTCTGAACCATTAAAAGGTAATGCTACTATCTCAGTAATGCTGTTACCTCACACACACTCTTGAGGTAGGGAGGTGGGACTTGAAAACATCATAATTACAGGTGAAGCACAGTTGGGAAATAGGGTTAGTTGCCATCACTTTGGTTCTTTATGGCCCCAGCATGACCCATTTTCCACCATGTTCAGGCAGGGAGGGGCTTCCGTCCTGGGGCCAGCACTTTGGGTCTCCAAACATGGATAGAGCAGACTGAGAGCTCCCGGGGCTCAGAAAGCCTCGTGCACCGGACACCAGGGATGGCAGGCTTCAGGCAGCAGTGGCCGGTCCCCTGCTGCCGTTACACACCACTGGTTTTCCTGTCCCTCCGGCTCACACAATCATGTGCAGCAGCCCTCGTCAGCCAAGACCACCTTCGGAGCTGTGGGTCCCCTACGGTGTCGAGTGGGTTAATGCTTGTGTTAGCACTTTCCCTTTGGATTTGTTGTTGCAGAACGTGAGAACAAAGGAGAAAACCAAAGTAGAGATTTGAGTCTGAAGCCGGTCATTTCAGAGGAAATGCCAGTGGCTCTGGGGGAAGGCCCCTCCGGTTGCCCTGGTGCCAGCAGCCCCGCAGCCGACAGCAGCATCTGCCTGAGGGCCCACCCTGTTGACCCCCCTGGAGGGCAGGCCTTGCGCCCTGCGCCCCCTATCCCTGGGCACCAGCCCGCTCCCAGCGCGGACAGGCCCTTCCGGTGCATCGAGTGTGGGAAGAACTTTGGCCGCAGCTCCCACCTCCTCCAGCACCAGAGGACGCACACCGGCGAGAAGCCCTACGTGTGCGGCGAGTGCGGCAAGGCCTTCAGCCAGAGCTCGGTCCTCAGCAAGCACCGGCGCATCCATACGGGCGAGAAGCCCTACTCGTGCGCCGAGTGCGGCAAGGCCTTCCGCGTGAGCTCGGACCTGGCGCAGCACCACAAGATCCACACGGGCGAGAAGCCGCACGAGTGTCCCGAGTGCCGCAAGGCCTTCACGCAGCTGTCGCACCTCATCCAGCACCAGCGCATCCACACGGGCGAGCGGCCCTATGTGTGCGCGCTGTGCGGCAAGGCCTTCAACCACAGCACGGTGCTGCGCAGCCACCAGCGCGTGCACACCGGCGAGAAGCCGCACACGTGCGCCGAGTGCGGCCGCGCCTTCAGCGTGAAGCGGACGCTGCTGCAGCACCAGCGCGTGCACACGGGCGAGAAGCCCTATGCGTGCGGCCAGTGCGGCCGGGCCTTCAGCGACCGCTCAGTGCTCATCCAGCACCACAACGTGCACACGGGCGAGAAGCCCTACGAGTGCGGCGAGTGCGGCAAGGCCTTCAGCCACCGCTCCACCCTGATGAACCACGAGCGCATCCACACGGAGGAGAAGCCCTACGGCTGCTACGCATGCGGCAAGGCCTTCGTGCAGCACTCACACCTCATCCAGCACCAGCGCGTGCACACGGGCGAGAAGCCCTACGTGTGCGGCGAGTGCGGCCACGCCTTCAGCGCCCGCCGCTCGCTGGTGCAGCACGAGCGCATCCACACGGGCGAGCGGCCCTTCCGCTGCACGCAGTGCGCCAAGGCCTTCAGCCTCAAGGCCACGCTGATCGTGCACCTGCGGACGCACACGGGCGAGCGGCCCTACGAGTGCAGCCGCTGCGGCAAGGCCTTCAGCCAGTACTCCGTGCTCATCCAGCACCAGCGCATCCACACGGGCGAGCGGCCCTACGAGTGCGGCGAGTGCGGCCGCGCCTTCAACCAGCACGGGCACCTCATCCAGCACCAGAAGGTACACCGGAAGCTGTGACCGTGGGCCGGGCGCCCCGCGGGGTCCCCGACTCGGGGACGAGTGTCGCGAGGACGTGCAGGGAGAGCGCTGAGCACGCTCTTCCGTGGGAAGCGGACGGCGGAGGCATCACACGCGGGCGGGGCTTCGGGCAAGGCCGCCACGACGCGTTCCTGAACGTCGGACTGTTCTTTGACCTGAGAAACCAAAGGAGGCTAGGGCGTGAGGCTCACTGTCGCCAAGACATTCTTACATTCCAAATAGAGAGTTCTTCCTCGGAAAGTTACAGGCCTTTCCTAAGTGCAGTGACTGTTTTAATTATTGCAGTTCAAGTCAGAATGCTTGGCTGTTTGCATTATCCTGTTAAAACACTCAAAGTGCCGTAGGGATAAAACGCTATTGAGAAGGTGGTCGTCATGTAGCATCATGAAATATGGCCAGAAATCCTGTGTGGAGCCACGTGTTTTTTATGAAAAAAGAAAAAACATCTAAAGATTAGTGAGAAATGATACAAGTTTAGAAAACCCCTTCTAGAGGGTTCTCTGGTGGTGCAGTGCTAGGCTTTGGCGCTCAACGCCAGGGCCTGGACTCGATTCCCAGCCAGAGAACCACCCAAACAAAAAGAAAACCCTTTCTCTGGTGCTTTAACTCTGTTCAAAGATCAGAAGGGATGTTCTGACCTTTTAGTAAAAACCTGCCCTATGACCTATGGACCTTGTGCCCCAGAAATCATGGGGTGTCTTGGGCCTCTCTACCCCATTTGGGTGGAGAGGGGGGCCCCACACGCAGGCCCAGACTTCAGAGCTGTTGCACCAAATGGTGTTTCCAAAAAATGTTACTGAAAAGGCTTTTTTGGTGCATATTTTTAAAACAAAGTTCTCACATTTAAATGCCTTTTGATCTGTCTCAAATATTTCTATTCCTAAATTGGAAGAATTTTGTTTCATTTTTTATTCCCAAGTCCAAGAGACTCCATTATCCACTGTCATATACCGTGATGAGTCTGGTTTATTAATAATGTTTTTAAAGTTTTTATTTCTCAAAAACCTTAGCAGTTTCTCAGGAAAAACTAAGCACAGGGGTGTTGATCCTGAAGCCCCCAGCAGTGCACTGTGCTGCAGGTCACAGCGCGTTTTCCCTTCTGTGCACACACGTGAGGCGCGTATCGCCGAGGCCCTCTCACAAAGGCACGCCAGCAACCCTGGCTGACAGAGCCCACAGCCAGCGTCCAGCTTGGTGGCTGCCCCGCCCCACACACAACCCCCCACCCCCCGGGCCACAATTCCTGATACTGTGCAAGTTAGAGCAAGACACGAAAGAGTCCGATTAGATCACAGTGCTCAGTGTGCGGACGTCATTCTGACCTCTCGTGCTGTCGGCTGCCCCGGCCAGTTGGTGAGCCTCAGGCTCGGTGTCCGTGGAACTGGGGGGCGAGCACAGTGGCCCACTCCCTGGGGGTCCCCCTGGGCCAAGCATTTCTGTCGTCATGTGCCCAAGGAGCAGGAGGCTGAGTGGCAGCAGAGGCCAGGGTGACCTTTGGGGTCCCAACGCTCACCTTGACAACAGGCTTCTCGGCCAGTACCCCCCAACTTGGACCAGTAGGCTGCATTCACACGTGTTGTGGGTTTTCTAATTTCATTTCAAAGTGTTTACATTTTATGTATTTAAATCCCTATAGTACTTCTTACAGACAGCAAGAATTTGACAGTTCTCTTTAAATTTTCTATTATTTGGAAAATGTAGTCCACCTGAAGTTTATTCTGTGTAACTGTGTGTAACCTGACATCTTCCAATAAAACAACAGTGACTGAGACACATCTTTGTGGGACTGCTGTGAGCATCTGTAAGTCGGTGGCATAGGACATGAGCCAAGCCACCATTCCTGACAAGGGGCCACGTGACCTGGAGAACCTGGGAAAGGCTGGGGTCGAGGGACGTTCCAAACCTGCAAGGACACAGCAGCCCTCTTCCTCCGTCAGGAAAGGGTGTTGCGGACCCCGCAGAGCTGTGAGGGTGGGGGCAGCGGTGCTTTCGTGTGCGGCTTACAGTCTCACGCCATTCGCCGCATCAGCTGTGGGGACACAATCGCAGGCCCCATCTCTGCAGGACCCACCAGGTGCCAAACAGTGCAAGGCGGCCCTGGGGCAGGGCAGCAGGAGGGTTCTTTGCAGCCTCTGGCCATGCCCCAGAGCAGGGGACAGTCACAGGTGGGAGCAGGGGTGGCACTGGGGGTCTCTGTGGCCCACCTGGGTGAATTCAGCAAACACTTGATTTCATGCATAAGAATTGCTGAGCAGGGAAACATGGGTGAGGTGGAGTTCAGGGTCCCCAAGACTTGTCCTCGCTTCCAACACCAATCACAAGTTTAGAGGTCACCAAGATCACCTTTAAATTCAAGAATTTGCTATCAGGACTGAGAATTCACCTTACAAGTTGATGCACACATAGCTGTGTGGGATTGCCGCCCCCCCACCCCCACCCCTGAGGGGCTGCACAGGGCAGGACTCAGGGACAGTCCTCGATGCAGAGCCTTGTGTCCTCCCGAGGAAGGGGAGCTCTTTCCTGCCACCTGTGTGACCACATGCACAGGGCACTGCCAATCTGAGCCTTGGCACCCAGGGCTTTTGTTGGTTTGGTGACATCAACACAGCTGACCATGTACACGACTGACCTGCTTCCAGCCCCTCCAGCAGTCAAGCTCTGATGCACCTGGGCCACAGCCCCCCACCCAAGTCACATGGTTAGTGTGGACTATCAGGCATGGCCCACGGCTATAGGCAAACACACTCTCGTCAGGGGTCTTGGACAGGCTCAGCCCTCAGTACAGGATGCGTGCAAGAAACGGACAGGAAGGGCAGGGTGAGGAGGCTACCCAGCCTCCTCCAATGGGGACAGGAAAGCCGAGAGCAGACTAGCCCAGCTCCCAAGGACCAGTGGCAGGACATGGATCTGATGTCCTGCCTGGGCCTCTGCCCTAGGGGTGTACACAGGGACAACATGCTGTGAGCTGTCCTCACTGGCCTCTCCATGCCCTTCGGGTGGGTTCTGTGACCTCTTTCACCCAGGACACTGACGGAGATGCAAGAGCCTCAGCTGTCTGGCCCTCTGACCACAGCAGCTGATGAGCTGACTCACTGCTGGCTGCCAGCTCTTCACAGTCATTAAGTAACAAGCAGCCCATGGTCAGCGACGATATCACCCTCAAAGGCCCGGTCATCAGGAGGCTGGCCACTCAGTGTTTGACCTTGTGAGTTGAGGGGACTATAGGATGCTACAAGGAATTAGGCCACCAGATGCCCAGGAATGAGTGCCGAAGATGGCTCAGTAGAAACTTCTAGAACCAATGGGGCCCTTTGCCCGTGCTGCCACCCATAGATGGGCTTGACACTTGGCCCTCGTGCAACTGTTACCAACTCGTCACGGGTCCCCTTGAGCCAAAAACAGACCGCCAAGAAAACCTGTCGAACCATGTTCTCTAGTTTTGCACAATGGAAATGGGCACACCCTCCGTGCAGGTACACTGCTAAACACGCTTCCTCCGACCGCACTGCCCCCCACCCCCGCCTCACAGCCCTTGCACTGGGGCATTAGTGCTTCCATCAAGGAGGCCACCGTCCCTTGGGGTGCCACTGGCTCAGCGGACACCCGGCTGATGGGGTGAAGGGACCCCACAGCAGGAGTTCCTAACGAATGACCCCATGGAAGAGCATCTGGGCCACATGCAATGAGAAGGCAAAGGCTTTAAAGGAGAGGTGGTTCCCCCAAAAGCAACACAAAGGAACGAAGGTTTCCTGAGTAACCAGGCAGACGCAGTAGCAGCCAGAGTCACGCCGAGGTAATCAGCAAGCAGAGGATAAAATGATAAGGGCCAGCGCAGGGAGGCTGCGAGATGAGACTGCATCCTGGAAGCCAGGGGAACGGAGACTTGACAACTCAGTGCTAGTGACATTATATACTGGGTATAGCATTTACATGCATACATCAAGGTTCCTTAGAAGCGCATCCTGTCCCTAGGAATGTAGCGTAAAGATAGAATTTAAAAGACTTAAGTCAAACGCCTGAAATTAGTCACTGTGTAATTATGTCCAAATGATAAGTTTTATAAACAAAATTATGTCAATTAGATAGAAACTTGGTTGCTATTATAAAAGATGACAGGGGTCACCGAAGACAGCTGGATACGAAGCCCCGGGAATCCGCCTTCCACCCCGACGAGCTCTGCGCAGCACGAACAGGAAGCAGCTGTTGTGGATCTGGAGTCTGTCAAACACTTTGCCCAGGAGAGAGCTTAAAGGAGCGGTAAACTCTGGCACAGGGCAGAGAACGTGCACGTCGTGCATATCCTGTGCGGCCCGTCCTCCAGCCCCGTGGTGGGCACCTGAGGGCACGTGGCCTGCATTTGCTGCAGGACAACAGGGCCTTGTCCTCCACACCCCAGGTCATGAGCTTTTTTTTTTTTTTTTTTTGCTTTTTGGTATGTGGGTAGCTCCCTGACTGGGAATCGAACCCAGGCCGCAGCGCTGACAGCGCCAACGCCAAAGCCTTAAGCCACTACACCATCAGGGAACTCCCAGGTCATGAGCTTTGATGGGTGACTGCCACTTTCAATCACTGGCACAGGGGTGGCTGCCACCGTTCAAACTTCTGAAGCAGTTTCTGAAGAGATTGTGCTTGTTTCTTTCCCTCTTGGGAGCCAGACATTTCAGGACATCTTTTCCAGGTCACTCACTGCATGACCACAGAGTAATGGGACAGGAACTCAACCCAGTTCCCATTTAGAAAAGAAAAAGTGCAGCTCGCTGCCACGTCCATTTAACTTTACATAAACACGGTGTTTGAGGCTGAAGCAAATCTGACTGGTTTTCAATGTGAAAATAAAATATAAAAACTGTTGTTGGAATTATTTCTAAACAGAACTTGTCTCTAATCCTAATGTAACAGAAATGTGTATGATGATCAGTATTTAGTGATTTTTGTAAAGGTGAGGACTGTGATCTGAGAGTCATCTTGGGGTAAACGCTGTGGCTGCAAGCAGTGCTGGCGAGTATTCTCGCAGAAATGGGAAGTGGGTTAAGGAACCCCTGAGAATACACACTTTGCAATAAGTTTGGAAAAGTCACAAACAGATGGCGCCAGCCCTCAACAAGCAAGATTTGGCATTGAGGGGTAGGTAGGAGGCTCAGTGAACAATGAACAAAACAAAAAATATCAAACAAAAACAAAAGACAGAACAAACAGGAAAGCATGTCCCATTCAGTGAGAAAAAAAGAATCTGACAGAAACCAGCCCTGGGAACTCCCCCAAACAACGGATTATCCTTCAAGGCTGTTAAATCAATGGTCTTAAACATGTTCAGTGACGTAAAGGAAACCAGAAAAAAACTTAAGGGAAAACAAGAAAATAGTACATGAACAAAATGAGAATATTAATAAAGAGGCAGAACTTACAACGATGAACCAAACAGAAATTCTGGAGTTGAAAAAGGCAAGAACCAAAATGAAAAACTTACTAGAGTGACTCCACAGAGGATCTGAGCAGGCAGAAGGACCAATGAACTTGAAGATACACATGAAGGGACGTGAATGTGTCCACATGCCGAGTAAGGAAGGTGGATGCTTATCTCACACCATATACAGAAATTAGCTCAAAATGGACTGAGGACCTAACTGAGACCTAAAACTATAAAACTCTTAGAAGCAAGCATGGGGAGAAACCTTCAGAGCCTGAGATTTAGCAAAAATTTCTTGGATATGATGCCCAAAGCATAGGCAACAAAAGAAAAAAAATAGATAAATTGAACTTAACAAAATTAACAAGTTTTGTGCATCAAAGGACACTATCAAGACAGTAAACAAGTAACTCACAGAATGAGAGAAAATATTCGCAAATCATATATCTAATAAGGAATTACTATGAAAAATATAAAGAACTCCTACATGTCAACAATATAAACAACGTAATTCAAAAATAGGCGAAGGACCTGAATAGAGTTTCTCCAAAGAAGATATACACATGACCAATAAACACCTGGAAAGATGCTTAGCATAATTAGTCATCAGAGAAATGCAAATCAAAGCCACAATGAGATACCACCTCACTCCCATCAGGACAGCTATTATCAAAATGAAAAATAACAAATGTCAGCAAGGATGTGGAGAAATCTGAACCTTCATGCACTGCTCGTGGAGATGTAATCATGGGGCCACCTCTGTGGAAAAGTTTGGCTGCTCCTCAAACAGTTACACACAGAATTAACATTTAAACCAGCAATTTCACTCCTAAGACTACACCCAGAAGTATTGTAATTAGGGACTGAGATACTTGCATGCCCAGGTTCACAGCAGCGTTACACACAATCCTCAAATGCTGGCAACACCCAAGTGCCCATCAACAACGATGGGTAAACAAAACGTGGTGCCTTCAAATAAGGGACACACCACACGGTGGTTTTCAGGCCTGAAAAGGAATGGCGTGCTGATACTGGCTACAGCACAGATGGACCTTCAGGACATTCGTTATGCTGAGTGAAACAAGCCAGGCGCAAAGGGCAAATACTGTGCGAGTACACTAAGGCGAGGTCCCCCAAGGACTCAGGTCATGCAGACGGCAAGGAGACAGGGGGTTCCAGCAGCTGGCAGAGGGGGAGCGTGGGTACAGTCTCGGTTTGGGAAAAGCCAGTTCTGGAAACAGATGGTGGTGATGGTTACACAACATCGTGAATGTGTTTAACGCCTCTGAATTGTACTCTTAAAAAGGGTCAAAATGGTAACCTTTATGTTACGTGTATTTTACCACAATGAAAAAGGCTATCATTAACTCTATGTAAAGTGACAGAACAGTATGGATGATGTTAATCTTTTAAATTTACGAAATGTAAACGTGTGGAATCCTTTCCAGGGTGACTGTTCTGGTGCTGAGGAAACAGCGCAGGGGGTTCCCTGGTGGTGTGGTGGCTTCGGTGCTCTCAATGCTGCAGCCTGGTTCGATTCCCAGTCAGGGAACCACCAAAAACAAAAACAGTAACAACAACCAAAAAGGAAACAGCACAGGTGGAGACCCCAGGGGCTGTGCAGACCAGCCTGGCAGTGCCCTCCTCCCCGGGGACTCACCCGCACACCCGAAAGTTACGCTGACTCAGCGGTGAGCTCTCTCTTCCCAAAGGGAGAGGCAACAGACACTTCTCCTTTTTGCTTTCCTTTCTCAGTTTCTCTAAAATGAACATGCGCTCACTGCTTGTGCTCTAAAGGGCTTTTTAAATTAGACAGAAGCACCTTTCATCGGTGACAGCACTGCATGTATGATGCTGAGCCGGGGGGCGGGGTGGCCAGGGCCCTCTGCCGTCACATGCAGGCACCCTCCCGGAGGTGCAGCCGCTGGTGCTGGAAGACATTGGAGCTGTGCCGGAAGGCCTTGCCGCACTGGCCGCAAGCATAGGGCTTCTCCCCCGTGTGCACGCGACGGTGCTGGGCGAGGTGGGCGCCCTGGCTGAAGGCCTTCTTGCAGTCACAGCATTTGTACGGCTTCTCCCCATGGTGTGACCGCTGGTGCTGGAGGAGTCTGGAGCTGTTGTGGAAGGCTCTGCCACACTCGCCGCATGCATAGGGCTTCTCCCCTGTGTGCACACGCCGGTGCTGCAGGAGGTGAGTGCTCTGGCTAAAGACTTTGCCGCAGTCACTGCACTCGTAGGGCTTCTCACCCGTGTGGCTCCTCTGATGCTCGACGAGCTTGGTCTTTTGAATGAAGGCTTTCTCACATTCGTTACATTTGTAGGGTTTCTCTCCAGTGTGAATCCTCTGGTGCTGGATAAGGTTAGAACTCTGGGTAAAGCCTTTGCCACATTCCTTACACTCAAATGGTTTCTCTCCAGTGTGAGTGCGGCGGTGCCGGATAAGGATGGAGCTGTCACTGAAGGCTTTCCCACACTCGCTGCACTTGTAGGGCTTCTCCCCAGTGTGGATTCTCTGGTGATAAATAAGGGAGGAGTACGCACTGAAGTGCTTCCCACACTCCCCACAGTGGTAGGGCTTCTCCCCGGTGTGAATGCGCTGGTGCTTCATGAGGTTGGGCCTCCGGTTGAACGCCTTCCCACACTCGGTACAACGATAGGGGATCTCCCCTGAGTGCACCCTGCGGTGGTTGATGAACTCACAGCTCTGGCTGAAGGCCTTCCCACATTCGCTGCACTTGTAGGGCTTCTCCTCGCTGTGCAGTCGCTGGTGCTTCATGAGGTTAGCACTGTACCTGAAGGCTTTCCCACAGTAACCACAATAATACAACTTTTTCCCAGTAGGAATTTTCTGATCTCTAACAACTAAATTTGCACTCAAGAGTTCCCCAGAATCATGAAATGTATCTGTTTTCTTTGCCCTGTGCCCACGCTTATGGTTATTGAGATGTGACCTCTGTTCAAAACTCTGCTCACATATATCACATTTGTGATGTCTCTGATCAGGGACAGGGCTTGACCTCAACCTGAGGCTTCCCCCAGATTCATGGCTGCTCTCCTCATTGGTCACTGTGACTGTCCTAGGGCCTCTCTGCCCCAAGGGCTTGTCCAGGCTCTCCTCTGACTCCTCAACATGCTCACAAGCTTCCCCCGGCTCCCAGGGAACAGTCTCCATGAGTCTGTCCAGTTCTGTCCCATCCAGCATCTCCCCTGAAGCCAACTCCTTGTACTCAGTCCTGGTCCCATACGCTGAAACAACAGAACAGAACATCTCTGGATCACTGGTTCTGACTCTGGAAGGAAGGTACCAATTCCATCACCTGCAAAGTCACAATACCTTGCAGAGGTAAGAGGCTGGAGCTCAGAGGCTTAAGAACCTTGCCCAGGGCCAGTCGTGAGGTAGTACCAGCACTTAAACCCAGATCTGATCGACTGTCACACCCACACCCCTCCTCCTACGTTCTGCCTCCCAAACCTGCCTGAGTGGGGCTGCAGGAGCCTGTCCTCGTTACAAAGGGAGTGGAGATGGAGGCTTCTTAGCACTGGGAAGGCCCCACAAATCATGCATGACACCTGACAAAGAGGTTAAGGCCAAGCGAGTTGAAGGCCACCAAAAAATGCCCCACAATCCACAGTAGGAAACAAGCTGCCTCCCCGGGCAAACAGAAAGCCACACTTGTGCCAGCCGTGGAGGGGGCGGAGCACACAGAGGCCAGGTCCCTAGCTGGCCACTCCCATTCCCAGGACTCTTTTCAGGGGCTCCAGAAGCCACCCAGGTGAGCCACCAATGCCTTAAGCTCAAGATGCCACACAGAATGCTTCCGGATGCCCTCAAGCCTCTGCACCCTCCTTCCTTCACTAGACACACAGCAATGCCACTGGCAGGGACACACCCACCAGAAAAGTGTCCTGGCTGAGCCAACAGAGACACAAGCACACAACAAGATGGGGACAATTGCATGTCCTGCAGCACAAGTAGAAAGGAAAAGACGTGTGTCATGTTCAGGGCCAAACAAAGCCCGTGCAGAGTTCAGATGCCCACGAGTCTGGACAGACAGCCGGGAGTCGGGGTCGGGGCGGGGCGGGGGGAGGTCTGTGGGAGCAGCAGGGAATGACGGAGAGGCCCCGTGGACTCCTGGGAGCTTCAGGCTCCATATTTTTGTAAAAGCTCACTGAGCTGTACAAACCCAGGGTTTATGCCATTTCCGTATTCATAATCAAATAAATAAACTTAGAAAAGAGAAGTTCAGGTCCTTGGAGCCAGTGGTTCCTTCTTAGGACACCAAGGCACGTGCAGCACTGCCCACGGCAACGGGACCAGAGAACACCCGCCCCGACGGCACCTGCAGTGACAGCAGTGACCCGTTTCCTGTGTGCAGAAGTGAAAATGCAGCTAGTGACAAGTGGTGGCATAGCAGTGCCAATGGGGTCACATGTCACCTGCAGGTGTGGGTCAGAAACAGCAGGTATGCACTGTGACACTGTGTCTTGGTGGTGACACTAGGGCGGTGGTAACTGCCCAGTGGGTCAACTTAGAAGCAGGGAGTGAAGCAATTGGCCCCGACAGACCCCACACCCAGTGCCCAGTGCAAGAGCTCGGGAGTGGGGGCAAGGGGCGCGCTTCACAGGTCCCAGTGCCCAGCCCCTCAGCACCCCCACACGCCCTTCCCTCTCCTTCTCTAACACTGCCCCTCACCTGCCTGGACGATGCAGCTCAAGAACCCTGGCAGCGAGGTACCCAGGCTGTCCCAGGTAACGCAGGGTCTTGGAAGCGGCCACGCCCAGGGCCCATGAAGAATTCATCTTCCCCCAAACTCCTGAGTCATCGGCCTGGGACCCCAGTGATGTTTACTCAGGGACTGAATTAGGGAAGCAGCCCCCACACGCACCTGGGCCATCGATGACTGTCGGGGGCTCACTCCCCGCAGCGCCCTGCATGTTGGGGACCCATGGCTCGTCCCCTCGCTCCAGCTGTGTGATCACCCCAGGCTTTGGACCTGCGGGTCCAGCTCCTGGGAGGGAGATAGGGCCTGGGGTCGGTGCCAAGGACACACAGCTGGGGGGCGTCAGGGTGAAGAGGAAGTGCAGGCCCAGGGAGTGATGGGAAGTTGGGGTACTCTCTGGAGATGAGATCGGAGCACAGGGGCTCTGTGCACTAGTAGGTAGGAAACCGTCCCTGGGGAGGGTCTGTCTTGAGCCTGGGAAAGGAGGTCAGAAAAGGGAAGGGCTGACCCAACCCACCCACCGGGGTGAGGCCCCTGGCCCAGGTCCTGCTGAGCCCCCAGTGCCCAGGGCCGTCCCCTGACCTGAGCCCTGGCGATAAACCTCACCCAGAGAGACCAGGTTCTGGTAAGTCTCCAGCATCACGTCCATGTACAGGTCCCGCTGCACAGGGTCCAGATGGCCCCACTCCTCCTGGGAGAGGAGCACGGCCACATCCTCGAAGGTCACCTTGGCCTGGAATGACAGGGACTGCTGCAGGACCGCGTGTGGCTCACAGTGGCCCTGGGGACAGGCGCAGCAGCCCAGGGTGACTGCAGGCCTGATCACCCAGCATGGCCCGGGTGGCCTGACAGGTTGGCCACTAAACCAGTAACCCAGGGAGGCTGAGGGAGTGCCAAGGCCACCCCACTTCTGCACAGCGCCCCAACCAGAGACTCTGACGCAGAGCAGAGAAGAGCCCCGTGGGGCCGGACACTCACCTGGGGCGGGGCAGACGGGGGCAAAGCCGCCATCGCGTGGTTCCCTGGGCTCCCCTGGGGGCCAGCAAGAGCCCATCACTCAGGGCCTGAGGGAGGAGAGAGGAGCACAGGGTGGTTGGTGTCCTGCAGGTGGGGTCCGGGCCCGGCTTGTCCCTGGGGCACAGCTGGCCTCTCGGCAGACTTCTCACCCTGACCGCATGGACAGAGCATGCCCCAGGTCTGGGGCACGCTAAGGTGTCTCACCCAGGAGGGCAGACATACTCGTGCCCTTGACAGGAACGAATAAAAACAAGTTAAAGGTTGGAGAAAAAAGAAGTAAAAAAAGTCAGTAGACGGCAGAGAGCAAAGACAAAGTAAAAGAATATAAAACTAGTAGAAACAAGTCCAATGGGTGAGTCATGGCAAGGAGGAAGAGAATGGAACTCACCTACAAGAAGCATGAGATCTTCGATTAGACACACAAAACGCACCTGCTCACCTGAAAGAAAAAGCGACACAGAAACGCTGAACACAAGACAAACCAAACAAACTCTAATCAAAATGAAGCTGCAGCAGTGCTATGCCTTTTCTGTCCCTGTAAAGCTCTTCACTGACCTGTGACTTTCAAACAGGAGAGATGACAAACCGTGAAGGCACAGCTGCAGCCCTGCCTCCTCCCTGACCTCCCTCGGGGGCCACTGTCCTGAAGTCCACCCCACGGACCCGCGGTGCCCCCAGTGAGTGCTGTCACAGGAACTCTGCCGCCTGCACTCTGCTGCTCCCACCCTCGGTATGGAGGTTGTGTGCCTTAGTGATATCTACACCAATCCAAACAGAATTGAAAGCAAAAATCATTAATAGGAACAAAAAAAAGCCCTGCATGTTAATAAAGGAAAACTCCACTAAAAAGCTGTCATTACAAACGTGTACTACCAACAGACTCTCAAAACACAGAAAGCCAAAGCTAACTCAGGTAACCTGAATGACAGATTGTAAGAAATGAGTGGATCTCGGGGCTCCCTGGTGGCACAGTGGCTACGCTTCGGTGCTCTCAATGCCATGGCCTGGGTTCGATTCCCAGTCAGGGACCCCCCGCCCCAGAAAAATAAAATTAAAAAATGAAATGAAATGAGTGGCTCAATAGAGAATTTTATGTAAAGCATGGAAAATACACATTGTTTCAGGGTGTACATCCAATATTATTTAAAAAACAAAACAAAACACCACATACCAGGCAACAAAGAAAATGTCATCAAATTCCAAGGCTGATAATCATTTGGCAAAACACTCAACAACCATGTTGCCATTAACTAGAAATACATGATAAAAAGTACTCCCTCCAAGAAAACCACAGAAACTACTGTGGAAATAGAAACAAAGGCTCCCTATGGAAAAATATGTGTCCTTAACACATTAATTTTTTTTTCAGTTTTGCAATTTATTTTATTTTATTTTACTTATTTTTTTAAATTCATTTTTATTGTTAGACTTATTGGGGTGACATCTGTTAACACATTAATTTTAACACATGAGAGACTGAAATAAATGTGATCTAAACTCTCAAAAAGGAATCAGACACAGAAAAAGAAATTAATTTCAGGAAAAAAGATGAAAGCAAATAAAATAAACAGGCATTTTGTGCGGTATTTGTCTCAAAATAATCTCAACACTGGTTCTCTAAAAATACAAAGAAAACACAAACACCTGACGAGTCCAATGTCGGGGTTCAGAGGTCACAGAGAAATGGAAAGAGAAACACTGTTAAGAACCTGAAGGGGACATAACTCTACATACCGCACAATCAGCAGTGGCTTCACGCTGTGGTCCAAGACCCTGGACTGTGGCAAGCAAGTCTGTCTCCACGGCAACAAAGGAAAACACACCAGAGCAGTCGCATCCCTCAGTGAGAAGACAAGGTGCGCCCTCATCTGCCGCTTCCCAGCACTGTACCGAAGACCACAGTCAATGTGGTCAGGCACAGAAAACGACATACAAGCCATAAGATCTGGAAGACAACAGACAAAATCGCCATTATTTGAGAATGAGATCACCTCCATGGAAAATCCCAGAGCGCCAGCCCACTGTCAGGACGACAGGAGATGAACAGCATGGCCACACTCCAGGTCTACGCAGCCTAACTGGTCCTCCTCCTCCATAGGCAACCAAAAACTGGCACTCCCAACAGTGGGAAACACTATTTGGCGCCTAAGAAGTCTAACAGAAAATACGTAAGTATACCACTTCATGGACAAAATGGTAAAACTTCATTGAAGGACATTAGAAAGACCTATGGAGAAACAATGTTCATAAACAGGTTATCATAAAAATATCACTTCTCCCAGAATGCATCTATTAATTTTATGCAATCAAAACTGCAACAGGGCATTCATGAAATATAACTAAAATATCTCTAAATATCACAAGAGTAAGTATCTGAGATTAACCAAGGCAATGCCAAAAAAGATATGAGGTAGGCAGAGGCATGTCCTACCAGATAGTAAGACCTACTATAAGGCTACAGTAACAAAAAACAAGATAATGGAGCAACATATAATGCATGCATTAATGAGATACTTGCAATGCTAATGGTGATGTACTAGTCAATAAATGGTGCTAGCACAACTGAATCTCCAGAGAAAATTCAACTTAAATCCCTGCATTCTGTAGCACACAAAAGTACATCTCAGTTGGGTTGAGGACCTAAATTTTTTTAAATCTTTTAGCTATTATAAGAAAATGATACAAAAAAAGCAGCCCATAAAGGAAAATTTGTTTCATTTTACTCCATCAAAACTTCTGTACAAGACACCACAAAATTAAATGACAAAATGCAAATTAAAAGAGGGTATTTGTGGAGTTCCCTGATGGTGCAGTGGCTTGGGGCTTTGGCGTTGGCGCTGTCAGCGCTGCAACCTGGGTTCAATTCCCAGTCAGGGAGCTACCCACATACCAAAAAGAAAAAAAAAAAAAAAAAGAGGATATTTGCAAACACACATAAGGAAAAAATATACAGAATACCCGTATTTTAACATACCAAAAAAAAAAAAAAGATCGTTTAATTAAAAAAATATTTTCCCCAATACATGGGGAGAAAAGTCTCATTTTAACTTGCATTTCCTTAATTCTTAATGAGTATGTGTCCTGGTAAATCACAAATAAAGAAATTAAACTGTCCAATAAACACCTGAAAAGGTTTTTAATGTCGTTAAGAATGAGGGAGGAGTTCCCTGATGGTGTAGTGACTTAAGGCTTCGGCGCTGGCGCTGCCGGCACTGCGACCTGGGTTCGATTCCTAGCCAGGGAGCTACCCATATACGCAAACAAACAAACAAACAAACAAAAAAGAATGAGGGAAATGCAAATTAAAACAAGACTCCTTCCCCATATATTGGGAAAAACATAAAATGCTTCCCAACATCAAATGTTGAAGACATGAGGAAGCACAGAGACCCGCAGAGTCCCACAGGAGTGTACACCCACACGGTCACTCTGGAAACGTGTGACACCACCTGGTAGGGCAGAGAGTGCGCAAACCCCCAACCAGAAAACCCAGTGCCACATATGTGCCCTAGAGAGCCACTTGCTGACCACACAGGATGACAGGCAGAATGCTACCGCACGCCTGTGTGCAGAGAAAAGCGGGAGGAAACTCAGTACCCACTATGAGGGGGCAGGCAAAGCCACAGCAGTCAAAAGCAGTGAAGCACATCCATGTCACACAGACGGAGCACAAAGCTGTGAGGCTGAGGAAACTGTTAAAGTGTAGAATATCAACAACTCGACCTGTATGTAGATTTTAAAATACAAAAACACCATTCGGTGTGCAGAGGTACAGGAAAATGTGCTGAAAGCAAAGTAACAACAGGGTGGTACCTAGGAACGGGAGACGGTATCTGTCAACTATACATCTGATAAGGGGTTAAGATTCAAAACATACGAGCAACTCACACAACTCAACAGCAAAAAAAAAAAACCCTATTTAAAAATGGGCAAAGGACCTAAAATAGACAGTTCTCCCAAAAAGACATCCCAATCACCCACAGGTACATGCAAAGCTGCTCAACGTCACTGATCACCAGGGAAATGCAAATGAAAACCGTGAGATACCACCCCCACGCCTGTCAGAAAGACAAGACACCGAGTGTTGGCAGGGCGTGGAGAAAAGGGAACCCTCCTGCACTGCTGGTGGGGACGTAAACTGGTGTTGCCACTTTGGAAAACAGTATGAGTTTCCTCAAAAAATTAAAACTGGGGAGTTCCCTGATGGTGTAGTGGCTTAAGGCTTCTGCGCTGGCGCTGTCAGCGCTGAGGCCTGGGTTCGATTCCTGGTCAGGGAGCTACCCACATACCAAAAGGCAAAAAAAAAAACAAACAAAAAAAACAAAAACAAAAAAAATGGAACTCCTTTATGGCCCAGCAATTCCATGTCTGGGTATTCATCCAGAGAAAATGAAATCGGGAGCTCAAGGAGATGTCTGCACCCCGCCTTCACTGCAGCATTATTTACAATGGACACGACATGGAAGCACCCTAAGTGTGCGTGGATGGGCGCAAGGACAAAGGAAATGTGGCGCGTACATACATCACGCACACACGCACACACGCACGCACAATGCATTGCTCAGCCATGCTAAAGGCAAGCCTGCCACCGGCGACATCCACGGACCTGCAGGACACTGTGCTCAGTGAAGTAAGCCACACGCAGAAAGACAAATACCGCACAAAATGCCTGTGAACGCGGAACCTGAAACTGTCCAAACCAGAGGCAGAGCCGGCAGATGGCTGCCGCGGCGGAGGCGGCGGCGGCGGCGGCGGGGTCCGTGTGGAGGGCGGGTCACTGGGGGCGGGGAGGGGCCACGCCTGGAGATGGCAGTCAGCTGGGGGTAAGACTGGACCGTGAGACGGGCCCGCCAGGGGGACCCCAGGTGGGAGGTGCCGTCCACCGCGGGGCGGACATGGGCGGACCTCGCAGTCTCCAGAGGAGGCTTCACGCCCGCCCAGCCCCGCCGCCGCCAATCGAAACCCAGCCGGAAGTGATGCTTGCGCCACCGCTTTCTGTCCTGGCCGGAAACGCGCCCCCCCCCGGCCGCTCTAGGAAATGCATTCCACTTCTTCGTGGTCGGGATCATCCAGAAATGATAAATACAAATGGTGCCACAAATCATGGTTCGCTGTGGAACCATGACCACGAGGCTTCAAAATTGAGGCAAGGGTGAGGCTTTGGCGACCAACTTGGAAGATGCCCCCAGTGACCTGCTGAAGGCCTTTTACAGAAAGGCAGAGAACCAGACCCTTCCCCGGTAAGTTAAGATACTTGCTAGTCAAAGCCCTTTTGAGCCTACGCCACTGCCCCCAGGGCGGCCGCTGAAAAGGGGGCCCAGCGTCCCTGTTAACGTTCGAGAAAGGGCCTCAGGTACTGGACTGCTTCTACAGCACCCTCCCCACGTCCAGCCTCTTGGCGGAGGCCCCCAACCCTGCTGGCTGAAGGGCACACAACAGTGCCCTTTCCTTCAGGGGACTGCCCTGCTGCCTGATACGACGACCCAGGCCCTGGACTGCTGGGTCACTGCCCAGGTGTGGGGGTGCGCAAGGGCATGTGAGGCCAGACCAGCCGCTGGGGGCGAAGTTAACACCAGAGACAGGTGTGGGCAATGCGGAAAGAGCCAGCTTGCAACCACATCACCCAGGAGGGACCACGTAGCACACAACCCGATGAGCTGAGGTGACACGCAGTGGCGGCCACCTCGGTGTGCCCTCATGGGGTCAGGGAGGGTCTGGTCCTACCGAAATGCTGGGCCACCCTGTTGGTACCTGCTCAGCAGTGACTGCCCCAGTTGTCAGCTTTGACAAACCTGTCACAAACTTTGGGACAAGGTGCCCTGGATTGTGGCCCAACAGGAGCCTCACCCGACCTAGATTCTCCCAAAGCTCTGGGCAAGTTCTTGAATCCAGGTGTAGGGTCAGGCTACTGTTCCAGTGCCAGGTGCCAGGGGGCTCCAGGAACCAAGGTGCAAGGGGACCTCACACCTGCTCCTCTCTGCTCACTGCTGTACTTCCGTCACCTTCCTCCTCCCTGTCCCAGGACCCCTCCCCCTGACAGACAGGCAGGCACAGGTCAGAGGCGGAAGGACAGGCTTTATTGAGCCCCCCGGCCCTAGTTCTCTTTCTCCTGCACAGTCTTGGTTCCACGGAGACGCCCCGTCCGGCGGGCAGCGATGAGACCCACTTTGCGGCCAGCAGGGGCATCTCTGCGGATGGTAGAGGGTTTGCCGATGTGCTGGTGGTTGCCACCTCCGAATGGGTGCTCCACAGGCTGCAGGAAGAGGGACGTGGTGTCTATGTGGGCCCAGCCCCAACCTACCCAGGCACCCTCCCCGTGCACGAACCCCAAACACCCCGCTCCATTTCTGCAGCACTTACGTTCATGGCCACACCCCGCACCCGTGGCCAGCAATTCCTCTTTGCCTTGTACTTGTGATAGGCACGGCCGGCCTTCAGGATGGGCTTGTCAATGCGGCCACCTCCGGCCACCACACCTGTTGGGAGGATCAGGTACTTCAGGGAGGTGGCTCACACTGTCCCCAGTACACAGAACTGTCAGACACAATGGCCCCTGCTGCACTGCTGTCAGCACTCACCCCTGTACCAGTCACCTCTGAATCTTCATCACTGTCCCTGCAAGTCCCAGTCCTGGTTCGCAGCCTGTCAGCTGACAGCACGCTGCTTCAGGCCCCAGGGGACAGCTGAACCAGACCTTTGCCCATGTCATCTGGAATGCCCACCTCCACCGGGGTTCCCCAGGGAAGCACCCCCCATCCCCCGCCACGTATTACCCAATGTGGCTTCCCCTGTGACCACATCCTCAGGGCCACTGCCCCAGTCCCCGAGTTTGCCCATGGAAGTGAACACGCCTGGGTCCAAATGCTCTATCGCACTTAGTGGTGGTTTGCGGCCACCAGACACCTCGGAGAGGCTGTTAATGAGTGGACATAAGAGCAAGAACCACGGAGATGCAGGCTGCGCCTGAGGGGTCCAGTTAACCCAGTATCCTTCTGCTCCCCACTAGCAGAAAAGCAGGCACTACTGTCCACACTTCAGCAAAGCAGTCACCCATGTGCAGCACGCAGGTCGGCCTGCTGGCTGGGGGGCCACCCCAGCATTCCACTGCTGCCCCCACTCACCGACCACAGCTCTGTTGGCCGAGGAAATGACCTTCTTGGACCCCGAGGGCAGTTTCACCCGGGTCTTTTTGGTCTCGGGGTTGTGGGAGATGACTGTGGCGTAGTTCCCGGAGGCTCGGGCCAGCTTGCCACGGTCACCAGGCTTCTCCTCCAGACAGCACACGATGGTGCCCTCAGGCATGGTGCCCACCGGGAGCACATTGCCAATATTCAGCTGAGCTGCAAAAGGAAGCAGCACGGGGCAGTCAGCAGGGCAGGGTGCTGTGTGAAGACCACTCTGCGCGTACCCGCAAGTGGCCAGCGCGCCACCCGGGGCCCACGCCCCTCCTCCTGCAGCTCTTGGGCCCGCTTGGTCCGTCCGGCCCAGCAGGGCTCACCAGGCGAGGCTATTCCCGGTGACTGCAGGAGTGGGCCTCCTCGTGCAGCCCCCGCCCCGCCCGCTGCCAGACCGTCCCTCGCGAGCGCGGCGCCCACCCTTCTTGCCGCAGTACACGAACTGGCCGGTGTGGATGCCTTCGGCGGCGATGAACAGCTCTGTCCGCTTCTTAAATCGGTAAGGATCGCGGAAGACCACCTTGGCGAGGGGCGCGCCGCGACCTGGGTCGTGGATGATATCCTGCAGGCCGAGGCGGCGTGAGCGTGGGGTCCCAGCGAGACGACCCGTACCCGCACCCACCCGACCCGGCCAGCGCCCCGCACCTTCACTATTCCCTTGATGTAGCCGTGCCGCTCGGCGAAGTCCACGGCGCGCAGACGCGCGGCGCCCTTGCGGTGTTTCACGTGCGCGCGGAACACGGACCCGGCGCCCTTCCTCTGTCCACGGATCACGCGGCCCATGGTGGCCGTCTGGGGAAAGCCCACGGTCAGCACCCGGGCGGCCCAAGCACGCGCGCCACTCTGCTTCAGGGCCCCGCGTCCCCAGGCTTCTCCCTCCCGTCCCTGGCGCCCTCGGCGCTCCCATCCCCGGCCGTGCGCCCCAGTGTCCTCTCAGGGGTCCGACTGGGTCCTAGGCGGGCCCCAGAAAGACGGATGGCGGCGGATGGCGGCGGATGGAAGGAGGGCCTCCACAACCCCAAAGACTGCCTACCTGCTGCCGAGGGCGGCCGAAAGAGGAGTCGTGGCGCCCGCGAGCTGCCTTATCTTCCGGGGCCGGGCCACAAGTCACTTGACCTTCCGGGCAGACGCCGCGGCCGCGAGCATAGTGCATGCCGGGAATTGTAGTCCTCCTCCGCCGTCGGTCTTCGCGCAGGCGCACTGAGGCAGCAGGACCTGGTGGGGCGGGGGCGCCTAGACCTAACTAGCAAGGGCTGGCACGCCAGTTGCTCTCCCGCCAAGGGGTCGTTGTGTGGGCGGGGCCTGGGAGGAGGGTGGAGGGTCGCCACACCTTCAAGGAGGCCTTCCGGAGGGCAGGCTTCGCCCAGTGAGCGGCCGAGGAGGCCCCCAGGGGTTGTGATTTGCTCAGGGTCACGCGCCCCCATCAGAGCGACACTCCGGGCGCGGGGACGAGGAGGCGCGGGGCTCCCTTGTTGGCCTCGTGACGACTCCCAAGTTTGGCGAGGGCCCCCTTGCAGGTGATGGGCTCCCTTGTGGACTGAGAGCCCCCTTTTAAAGGAACGAGTGGATGGATTTGGGGAGCGTGGTGGTTTACAGTGAGAACGAGGTCTGGACGGCAGATTTCTTATTCTTCCGATGAGAACTTTTAAGCTCTACCCTCTCAGCAACTTTCACGTACACAATACAACAGTGTTGACTCCGGTCCCCATGCTGTAACGTTTGAGTTCCAGAACGTATTACTCTTATAACGGATGTTCCCCCCGGGGACCCCAAGTTCCTGCAATCCACACGGGGCGTGAGCGGAGCCCCTGTGCTCTCTTCTTCCGCCGTGTCCTCCCACGGGGGCGGGATCCCGCCGGAGGTGCCGGCGCTGTCCGCGGTGCTGAATCCCCGCCAGGCTCAGCCGTGGAGAGCCGGGTGGTGGCGCACGTACAACGGAGTGTGGCAGCGTGATTCTGTGAAAGGCCAGGGGCGAGAACTGCTCCCGAGCTTTCCCCGTGCTGACACGTGGTACCCGCAGCGGCCCCGCTCTGGGGGGAAGGTCATTCCCGCAGCCAGCGTCTCCTCCCGGCCGCCCCCATTGCTCTGCAACTACATTCACCGCTTCGCTTTTCTCTGCCCCCAGTTGCACTAATGGATTCGGAACCTGTGCCTCACAGAAGCCATGAAATTGGAGCTTCACCGAGAAGCTGTGCAGTTACACTGTGGCAGGCAGACAAGTCGCGAGCTTCCTTAGGGCCAACTATCCTGGAAAGCGCTGGCCCATAGGCCATATAGCTGGACGCCTCCCCACAATACGGTTGACTGTCTGACAAAGAATGACGTCCATGTGATTTCTTCCCAGGGTCCTACAGTGCCGGACTTTCCGTCCTGTCAGAGTGTCCCTCCTGCATGACCCTTACTCCTTGGGAAGGGCTCCAGCGTTGCTACAGGAGGTTCCCCACCTGGGATCTGACCTTATATTCCTAGCGGTTTGGTGGCACTAAGTAAATTCGCACTGTGCTGCAACCATCACCACCAGTCCTTTCCAGAATTTTTTTTCATCTTGCAAAACTGGAACTCTGTGCCCATTATACATTAACTCCCCACATTCACCTCTCTCCCAACTCCTGGTGGCCACTACCCTACTTTCTGTCTCCATAATTTATTTGTCTCCATAATTTTGACTGCACTAGTTACCTCATTGAAGTGGAGCCATACAGTTATTTGTCCTTTTGTACTTATTCCACTTAGCATAATGTCCTCAAGGTTCATCCATGTTGTAGCATGTTACATAACTTTTTAAGGTTGAGTAACATTGCATTGAATGGCTAGACCACCACATTTTGCTCATCCTTTCATCCACCCATGGACACTTGGTTTCCTTTCACCTCTTGGTATTGTGAATAATGATGCCATGAACATGGGGGTAGAAGTATCTCCTCAAGCCCCTGCTTTCAATTCTTCTGAGTATGTGCCCAGAAGAGGAATTGCTGGGTCGTATGGTGGTTCTATGTTTAGTTATTTGAGAACCCTCCATAGTGTTTTTCGCCATGGGTGCACCATTGCATTCCCACCAAACAGTGCACAGGTGTCTAATTTCAATGCATCTTTGTTGACACTTGCTGTTTTCTGTTTTTCCTTCTTTTTATACTAGCTATCCTCATGGGTGTGAGCTCTGACGTTTTTAAACTTGCAATATTCAAACGAACTCTAACAGGAAGCAACTTTCCTCCTGGGGAAAGAAACCCCAGAAATATTAGTGACATCGAGTAAAGTGACCTTTGTAAGAGGTGCATCTCTGAATCCCATTTCAGCCATATTTTTCCATATTTGCGTTCCATCTCGATTAAGTTCAAACCTCCGTTCTGAGTGAAGGAAAACTTTCATTCCCGGAAACGTTGATTTTCAGGTTTTATTTTCCTTTAAAGAAAAACAGGTTTCCTGACCCAGAAGTTAGCTGGTCTTCCAAACAAGTTTCTATCTATGGAGCACTTGTGGTCTTTGTTGAGCGCAGAAGAGAGATGCAGGATGGAAAGACATCTCACAGGCTCTGCTTTGAGGGTCTCAGGTTTGAGTAAGAAAAAAGGCGCAGACAGGACAGGGGTCAGGAGCGGGAGGAGGTGGGCCAGGGGTGGCGGTGACAAGGCCTCTCCGTGCTGGACACAGGCCCTGTCACCGGGAGAACACCTGCTACTTCCACACTGCTCCTCTGACTCCAACCCCACGGCTGACCGCTCCCCGCCACCCTCCCTCCAACCCGGGATAGGGCCTGGGTCGGACGTCTCCGCAGTCCTGGCGCCTGGAGCATGCCCAGCGGATGCCTTCTGCTGGGCACAGATCTAGTGCGGGTACCATCGCCCACAAACTGGTGACTTGAGCAGGGAGAGGATCTTCTGGCTCTCCAGCAGCATCACCGGAGGTCCGCCCCGCCCATTAGCCTCCGAGGCCTCAAGCTCCCCGGGCGCCGGACACGCCCAGAACGGATCCGGCCTCGCCCTCTGCGGACGCTGTACTTTCCCTCTCGCTCTGGCCCCGCCCTTCCCCGGACCACGCCTTCCCCAGACGTGGCCCCGCCCCACCCAGGTTGCGGCTCCGCCCTCCCTGGGTTCAGCTCGCCCTCCCGCTCTGGCCCCGCCCCTTCCCCGACGCTCCGGCGGCTGGGATGGGAACCACCGAGACGGCCGATACGCCGAGCCGCCCAGAACGGCCGGAAGTCTGCGGGACGGAGGGGGCGCGGGCGCCGAGGCCCGTTTCCGGCGGCGTCGCGCGTCTCGAGCCTCCGGCGGTCCTCCGGGACGGTGAGTCGCGGTAGCGGCCGCGCCCTTCGGCGGCGGAGCTGCCGGCGCCCCCCGCGTCCTCCCGCCTCCCGCGCCGCGGGCCCCGCGCTGCCCGGGCCGTTCCGCGGGGGAGCTCGGGTGGCCGGGAGCGCCTGGCGGGGAAGGTGGGGGAGCCGCGGCCGCCGTCCCCGGCCGAGCCCCGCAGGCCCGGGCGCGTGGCAGCCGCGCTGTCTGCAGCTCCGGCCGCGGTCTTCCCCTCAGCATGCTCCTGGGGCGTCTTGGATCCTCCTGCCCGCACAACCGCCCCCTTCCGGGGCCCTCTTTTTCTTTCAATCGCCGTCCCTGGAAGACTTACACTTAGTGACAGTGGCAGAAAGGGCTGTGTCTTGGGGCCGGAAGGATGTTGGCCTTCTGGATTCTGGCTGTCGCTCAGGACCTGCCCGTCTCTGCTGGGGACCCAGGATCCGGCGCTGGCAGCTGCAGCCCTGACAGTGGTCACTGCTGCCCGGGTCCGCCTCGCTTGCCCGCGGCCTGGGGTGTCCACCCACAAGCCTCTCTGGGAGGCACACGCTCCCATAGGAAACCCCTTCTCATTCTGACCTACCAGGGAGATAGATGCGGAGAGGGCCAAGTTTGTGCAGCGGCAGATGCCTGCGCTCACCCTTCTCTGTCCAGAGAGGTGATGTCTGGCTCCGGTACACTCCAGCCTTCCATCACCCCTCGCTTTGCCTTCCTGCTGTCCAGCCCCACCGGCTCGTTCAGCCCATGCCTTCCTGCAAAGGCCCTTTGCCCGTGCTACCTCGAGTGCCTTCCCTGTTTCCGTCCCCTTGGCCGAGTTAGCTCCTCCGATAAGTGACCCAGCAGACTAAGTCGGGGTTTCCTAGAGTAAATGCTTTCAGGGTCCCTTGTACTTTGCTGTCATCGCAGTGGTGATTTTGCATTTATTTGTGAAGCTGTTTAACTTTCCCCACTACACTCCTGTGCATTGCTCAGTGCTGCATCCCCATTTCAGAGTGGAGGACCTTGCACACGTGGCAACCACCCCTTAAGTGTTGTGAAGTGACTCACAAACGCCACAGCCTCTGATAAATCAGCGAGGCCTCGGGGCCAGTGCCCAAGTGCGGTGGCCACTTTTGCCCCGCCCCATGTGCCCACTGGAAAACACCTGTGGGTGGAGGTAAAGGACTGAAGAACACAGTACCCCCTGGGTTAGCCTGGAAGTCAGGTGGGGGCCTCCAGCTTCCTGACCTCTAACCGTTTTCATAACTGCCACCAGGTCTCGGCCAGAACACATGGACGCTCGCCCACCGAGCCTCATGGTAGGGATCTACCTGCCTCCATTCCCCAGCGTCCTGTGAGGGCCCTGCCTCCCCACGCGGTACCCACCCTGCTTCCCCAGGGCACGGGCCCAGCTCCTGCCACAGCCCCTCACTGTGGCCCTAGCCAGGCTCACGCATGCCCATCCCTGCCCAGATGGGTGCCCTCCTGAGCCCCTCACCATGGTCTGGGCCCCTCCAACTCCTCCAAACTGCCCCTCCCTTGACTTTAGAGCCAGAGGGGACTGGTGACTGTCTCCCCCAGGCCTGTAGCACGTGAGACGTGTCCTGAGGCGGTGCCAGGATGGGGCTGGCGCCCAGGGGTCCCTGGGGGGCTGGTGTGTGTCCTTTCAGGAGGCTGTGACATTTGGCGACGTGGCTGTGCACTTCTCGCGGGAGGAGTGGCAGTGTCTGGACCCTGGCCAGCGGGCCCTCTACAAGGAGGTGATGCTGGAGAACCACAGCAGTGTGGCTGGACTAGGTGAGGCTGTGCCTCGGGACCCCCGCCCCCACCTCATCCACCAGCGCCTGCCTGGCCAGGCCCGTCAGGCTACATGGTGACCTTGGGAGTCTTGGTGGGTCAGGAGCTGAACCTGGGAGGGGTCATGTGAGGTCTCGCAGTTTCATGCTCGTGGGGTCGATGTACTTCTGGGAGCTCCCAAAGCCCCCTTTTTGTCTGGGCTGGTGGGTTACCTTGTTGTAAGAAGTAGACTCCAAACGAAATAGCATCTTTGGTGTCTTCTTTAATTCCTGGGAGAACTCACATAGATGAGATGAATTGAACCCTTTAAGTTCTAGGGGGCTCTCGCCTGTAACACCATCTGGGCCTTGGGCTCTTAGGGCAGGAAGGTCTTTAGTGCTTAATGGCCTGTCAAGCTGTGAATTTCCTCTTGTGCTACTTTTGCCATGTCTGGTTTTTCTAAAAATTGACTTACTCATTTGGATTGTCAGTTCTTTGAGCACGCATGTGTTCACAGCGTTCTTTGTATTTTAATCTCTGTTACCTCAGCAGTCGTTTCCCTTACTTGCATTTTGGCAGCATTTTCTTCACTGTGTGGTCTTGACTGCTTTTGCTGCAGATGACTGTTCGTCTTTTCCAAACCAGCTTTTGGTTTTCCTCAACTTTTTTGGTGAGGCTGGCCTGTGGGTGGGTGTCCTTCTACGTCATTGAATCCTGCTCCTTGAATTTGCCTCATTTATGTTTTGCCTTTATTTCCAGAAGCTGTATTTAAAAATGTCGAATTGTATCTTTAAGTTCTGCTTCTGCTGCACCTTACAGATTTTGACTCACAGTAAATACAGTGGCCACTTAGTAATTCATTACTTAATCTCTGAGTAGCTAATGGTTTTGAACTGCCCGTTGCATTTTGGTTGGACGAATAGCGTGGTGGTCTATGCAGAGCACCACGGCTGTTTCTCTGTGAATGTCTCATGTGTGCGTGGAGAGAACATGTGCTTCCTGTGCATTGTGACATCCTGCATGCACCTGAGGCTGCACACCTAGGATCTCTGCTTGTCCTGCCTCTTGGCCCAGAAACCCGAGGAACGTTCCCTCTACAGGGTTGCTGGGTGGGCTGGGCGAGGGTTGGACCCTAGTGCCTTCAGATTTAAGTTTGTTTGTTGGTTGATTTTAGTTGTTTCTTTCGGTCTTATGTCGTAACCTCCCCACTTCTTGGAGCATACCGGCGCCCTGAACTGAGGGACATGATGGCGGTGCCTGACTTTTCTCTTCTGGGGTAGAGCGGCCCGTCTTTGGCAGGTTCTTTGATGACAGGGTCCCCAGGGGATCTGGCCTTGCGGCAGACAGGGATGGGCTGGGAGTCACTGTCCAGTCGCAGCAGACAGCGAGGGCCCCTGGGCCTCACTCTCAGGGGTGCCCATCAGAGGCTCTCCTGCGCCCCCTGCCACCCCCTTTACTCCTGGAAGCCAGGAGGCACTGAGCCTTGGGCTATGCTCCCAGCCACACCCTGTGGTGTCCCTGTTTGCCACCTTGACAGCAGGATTTCTGGTCTTCAAGCCTGAGCTGATCTCCCGGCTGGAGCAGGGACAGGAGCCATGGGTCCTCGACCTGCAGGGAGCAGAGGGGAGAGCGGCACCCAGGAACCCCCCAACAGGTGAGGCTTGGCCCTGTGGCACAGAACCTGAGCCCGGTGAGGGCTGGGGGTGGGAACTGGAGGTGGGGCACAGACCAATCACAGGCCGGCTGGGCAGGGACCGGGCTGCAGAGAAGGGAGGACACAAAACACCTGTGCAGACGGTAAAAGGCAGAAAGCACGTGTTCAGTTTCTCATTTTCCCAGCATTCTGATTGAGCACAGGTGAAACGTGGGTGCGAGGAGAGCAGTGAACTGGGCTCTGAGCAGCCTCTCAGGTGGGCCTCGCTGTCCCTGGGAACGTCACACGCCCTCCAGCTGCTCAGGTCACGCTCCGGGGCTGCAGTGACAAAGCACCGCAGACTGGAGGCCTGGCTCAGCAGAGGCTATTGTCTTAGCCCTGGAGCCGGTGCAGGGGCCAGGCCCGGTGACAGCGCTCCCATGGGCTGAGACAAGTAGGTTCTGTGGCAGACGTGCAGTTTCTCAGGCTGGGGTTATCCCAGAGATGCAGCCCTGACCAAGGGGGAGGCCTGGTCAGGAGAGGGTCTTTGTCCAAGGAGGCCGCGACTGGTGGTGGGGACAGGAAGAGACGGGCTGTGCCGTGGGCCTGAGTGGGGGATGTGTGGCATGCTGTCCCCACTGGCCTTGGGAGTCAAGTTCCGGACCAGCGTGCAGGGAGGAAGTGCCTTACCTGCTGGGCTCTGGGAGCCTGAGGGAGGCCAGGCCAAGCCGCCGGGCAGGTTGGCGGGGTCCTCGTCCTGCAGCCACGTGGCACGTGGGGTTTTCTGTGCCTGTGCAGGCTCACGGCTGGTTCCACAGTGAGGTGCCCCGATCTGCTCGCACACCTGTCTGCGGGGGCTTCTGTGTCCGAGTAGGCAGAGCGCGGTACTATCTGCACATCGTCAGAGCAGAGGGCCAGCTCCGTGGGGCTGCTCCTGCCCTGTTGAGCACCTGTGCAAGGTTGTCTGTGCAGAAAGATGACAAGGACCAGGCAGGAGGTATCGCAGGTCCTAAGGGCAGAGATGTCACAAGGGTGTGTGTTTGGGGGAACAGACCTGGGTTCATTCCTGCATCTCTCAGTATCTCTGAACCACAAGCCCCTTACTTGGGTTGTGGGGTGTCTATTGGAGGAACGAGTGGCAACTGCCTAAGCACAGTGCTCCCACGCCAGGACCAACAGGGAAGGCTACCATAGCTAGGGACCACACTGACCTGAGGGGCCAGCAGAGCCGTGACCGGGCTTCACAGTGGGGCAGCACTGGGTCTGTGTCCAGGGGCCCCTCACCTCTCAGCCTGATGCCCTCTCGCTAAACTTTCCGCCCTCTCAGGCTCACTCTGCTCCTTTGAGGGCTCTTCCTCACCCCATGTCCCTGGGGGAGGAAGCTCTCTGTTCTCCGGGGTACCTGGTCTGTGAACGAATGGGTAAAGCGGAAGTTTGAATGGAACCAGATGTTGAGAGCTGTCAGAGGCGTCAGCTCCTCGTAGTGCCGTTCCATGTGTCCTGGTCCCCAGGGATGGGCCCCCTCCAGTCCCCCAGCTGTTGTCCTTCTCTAAGCTCAGGGAGTAAGGAGCATTGCCCTCCATTTGTTTCAGATGCTATGGTTTGCACCGGGGATGAGCAGGCCCAAAGGGACGAGGACGTTCCAACATCAGAGTCCCTTGCAGCGATGGTTCAGAGTCCTCCATGGGGTTTTCCCCAGTGTCCTGGCTCTGGAGATACCCCACACTCTGAGGTCTGGCCAGACAGTAAGCCGAGCGCCCTCTTCCAGAGACACTGCTTGAACTTGGGGATGGTGTCACCCAGGAAGATCCCCACTGAGGAGGGCGTGCAGGGACGTGGCAGGCTGGGATGTCAGCCTGACAGATGCCAGGGGGCCACTGCAGAGATGTCACTAAGGTGCGATATGTGTGGCAGGACTTTTGGGGCCACGTCGTGTGTCACCGTGCCTCGGGAATTCAATGCACAGAAGAAACCTAACCAATGTCAAGAGTGTCAGCAAAGGTCGCCCGATGGCCTGTGGGGGAAGCACCAAGGTGCCTGCCGTGGAGAGAAGCCACATGAGTGTGAGGAGTGTGGGAAGGCCTTCCGCTTGTGCTCACAGCTCAATCAGCATCAGAGAATACACACCGGAGAGAAGCCATTCAAGTGCATCGAGTGTGGAAAAGCCTTCCGCCTGAGCTCAAAACTCATTCAGCATCAGCGCACGCACACGGGGGAGAAGCCCTACAGGTGTGACGAGTGTGGGAAGGCCTTTGGCCAGAGCTCCAGCCTCATCCACCACCAGCGGGTCCACACGGGGGAGCGACCCTACGGCTGCCGGGAGTGTGGGAAGGCCTTCAGCCAGCAGTCCCAGCTGGTCAGACACCAGCGGACGCACACCGGGGAGCGGCCCTACCTGTGCCGGGAGTGCGGGAAGGCCTTCAGCCAGAGCTCCACCCTGGCCCAGCACCAGCGCGTGCATGCTGCGGGGAGCCCCCCGGTCCCGAGAGCCCTGGGCAGTGCCAGCCTCGCTGCCCACCCGAGAACTCACACTGCCGAGAAGCCCTTTAAGTGTGACGAGTGTGGGAAGGCCTTCAGGTGGGTCTCCCGCCTCAGTCAGCACCAGCTGACGCACACTGGGGAGAAGCCTTACAAGTGCAACAAGTGTGCCAAGGCCTTCGGCTGCAGCTCACGGCTCATTCGCCACCAGAGAACGCACACTGGAGAAAAGCCGTTCAAGTGCGAGGAGTGTGGGAAGGGCTTCGTGCAGGGCTCGCACCTGATCCAGCACCAGCGCATCCACACCGGGGAGAAGCCCTATGCGTGCGGCGACTGCGGCAAGGCCTTCAGCCAGAGCTCCAGCCTCATCTACCACCAGAGGATCCACAAGGGCGAGAAGCCCTACGGCTGCCGGGAGTGCGGCAAGGCCTTCAGCATGAGCACGCAGCTCACCATCCACCAGCGGGTGCACACGGGGGAGCGGCCCTACAAGTGCGGCGAGTGCGGCAAGGCCTTCAGCCAGAACTCCACGCTTTTCCAACACCAGATCATCCATGCCGGCGTGAAGCCCTACGGGTGCGGCGAGTGCGGCAAGGCCTTCAGCCGGAGCTCCTACCTCATCGAGCACCAGAGGATCCACACGCGAGCGCAGTGGTATCACGAGTACGGGAATGCCCTGGGAGGGTCGACCCACGGGAGCCGCAGGAAGGCCAGCACCGTAAAGAAACTGCACAGGTGCAATGAGTGTGAGAAGATATTCCGGTGGCGCTCGCATCTAATAATACATCAGAGGATTCACACTGGGGAGAAACCTTACAAATGTAACGAGTGTGGCAAAGCCTTTAACCGGAGCTCGAGGCTCACGCAGCATCAGAAGACTCACGTGTGAGCGTGTAAGCCCACCGCCTTAACCCACCTGCGGCACGCAGGATCGCTTGTATCATGTGCACTTGTAATGTGTCACAGGCCCCAGTTCACACAGCATGTCTGGTTGCTGGAAGTTCGACCTTGTCCCAATCAGTAAAGTCTGTCCCCCATCAGGGAGCCATGTGCAGAGCCCCGAGCCCACACGGGAGCTGCCTGCCGTCTCCCCTAGCAGCAAGGGCATGCGGGTGCTCCCAGAAGTCCAGAGAGCAGTGCCTTCTTTACCTGCCCCTCCCCCTTAGACCTCACCCCATCAGAGCCACCGAGGGTCACTGGGCCCCCACTGCAGCTCCTTGGGAGAGGCTGGTTGGTGGGGTTCCCGGTCACTGAGTGCGGGGCTACATAAGCAGCCCAGAAATGGTGCCCTCCGCTCCCCTGAACCCAGAGCCCACCTGCTTGTCGGAGCTGTGGCAGGGCAGCGATGGCCCCATGCTGACATCTGAGCCAGGCCTCCAGCCACGCCCCACATCAGGTCACCTGAGTGCCAACGCTGCTTTGCCGCCACAACCTGTGATGTGTCCTCAGACCCGGGGCCAGGATGCTCCGAAATCAGAGCCCACCTCAACAGCAGCAGCAGCAGCCCTGCCTCTCCAGTCGTCCCCAGCTCCACCCAGGACTCATGTCTGGAAGGGTCAGTGCGAGAGGAGCAGGGACTTCTGTGAGTTGTCACAAGTCGTGAACGTGTGTCCCCACCCTCACGTGTGGATGAGGTGGCATGTCCAGATGGGCCCCGAATGTTTTAGGACCCCCAGCATTGGGATGGGACGTGGGCCGGCCACACTCCTGCCATCTGCTGGCACTTGGTACTGTCACACGCTGGAGGGCCTCTCTCGGACCCCACCTTCCTCACCTCTGACGACAAGATAGGGGTGGAGGGCGGTTTGATCTCTTCCAGACCGCAGCCTGGGCACAACAGTCTCTTCCCCAAACAGCAGCCACAGGCCAGACAGGAAGGGCCCGTGACTTCAACCTTACAACGGCTTTCGCACCCGAGTCATGGACCGCAGTGGTCCGAGATCGGGCTGGTCAACAACGAAGGCCTAGGGCCACGTGCAGCCATGGCTGTGCAGTGTTCGCATCAGACACCAAGGCTGGTAGACTGGGGGGCTCTGAGACCAGTACCTACATGAGTCAGTTCCTGCAGACGCAGCCACCAAACCCAGGGGAGGCACCTGACGCTGTGGCTAGTTTCCCTCTGCGTCTTCTACATGAAAACCACTGGGCTCCTAACCCTTCCGGTTTGGTCCTGCCTGATTCCGATCCACGTCTGCTCAAATAAACTTCCAATGTTTAATACGCTTCTGTTTATCTTTTAACAGGCCAGGAGCTACATTTTTACATTTTTTTAATTGGTTGGGGGGAAAAAAAGACTATTTTGTGAATTTGAGAATTATAGTGAAATGGGGAGTGCTAGTGTAGGACCTTCCTGCTCAAGGGCCCAAGGCCCCGATGGTTTTACAGGCAAGTTCTGCCAAAAGCTTAAAAGGGTCAATGAGTTCTATCTAAATGATTTCTTCCAGAAATTAAAAGAGCAGAGATGTTCTCAACGGCATCCAGTGATCCTTTCAAGGCGGCCGTCAGACTGCAGCTTGCCCTCAGTACCCTCCCCTGCAGCCACTTAGCCTGTGCCCTGTGGTGCCCCCACAAATCACTCTGCTCACCTACCAGGTCTTCGAGGAGGCCCACCCAGGACCCGTTTTGAAATGACAGCCCAGTTCTGCCATGGCTACCCTCCCAGCACCTGGACCTGTTGTCCTGTCACCTGCTGTCCTCCCACAAGCTACACCAGCCATGGAGCCAGAAGGCTGGCTCCATGAGGTCAGAGATTTAAGGCAGGAGATTGAAACATACACCCTGAAACACAGGGTTCACAAAGCAGATGAGCAGGGAGCTCAGGTTCCACAGCGGAACGAACTCAGCGTTGGCACAAAGTCCACGCCGGCACCCCAGACTGTGAGTGGATCCCAGACAGGCACCCTCACCCAGCACCACCGTCCGGGGCCGAGGAGGGCTGTACGGCGTCACACACACTGAGGAAGGTGCGTTATAGTTGCTTTACTTCCGAATAAGGAAAGATAGGGCCATTCTTTTCCAGTAAACAGAATGGCATGAGCGCAGTGACACGTGAAGAGAGCCTCCTGGGCACGGCGGCCTTGGCTTTGCAGCCGTCTCAGCCAGTAGCCTCAGTCCTGCAGTCTGCGCTGGCACCTCTTCTCCAGGTCAGCCATCTCCTTCAGGACCAGGGCCACGCTGTACCGCAGCTCCTGGAACTTGGCTGTGGAGACCTCGAAGCGGTGCGCTGTCCCATCTGAGAGCTTCAGCTGCATCAGGATGCTCGGCTGCAGGGACCGGGCCAGGGCACTGGTGGAGATGGCCACGTCTACCCTCCAGTGCAGGTCGGCGACACGGGGCAGCCAGGCCCCCTGTTGCCTGGTCATGGAGTCAAGGACAGGCCGCTGGCTCCCAAACACCACACTGGCCAAGTCCACAGCCAGCTCCTGGGGGATGCAGAGCTCCTGGAGCTGGTCCTGGAAGGCGTCAGGCTTCAGGCTGGTGGGGGGCAGCCGGAGGGCGTGCTGCAGCAGTGTGTGCGTGCCGGCGAGCAGGGCGCCCAGCCGCTCCTCCGGCAGGCGGGCCCCAGCTCCAAGGCGCTGCACAGCCTCACGGCAGTCCTCTCCCTGCTGGCTGCTGATCACAAGCTTCAGCAGCTTTCTGAATGTGCCCCTGTCCAGGTCCCCCAGGAGCTGGGGCAGAGCTGCCACCTCCGGGGGAAGCTGGGCCCCCAGGAAGCTCACCCGGCCACTGTGGCTGTCACCAGGGTGATGCAGGTATGGAGCTGCAGCCCCGACGGCAGACATGACTGCTTCCTCTTCTTTGGTCTGCCAGCCCACAGGCAGGTCCCCGCCACAGCTGCCTGGAGGGGTGGAGAGAAGCCCAGTGACTCCTATGTCTTCTGGGCCAGTGACAATACTGACATGGTTTCTGACAGCGTGAATCACTGACAACCACCCATGTGACGGGAGGCACCCGGGGAGCAGGTGGCAGAAGGGTCCACTGTGGTCCCAGGAAGAGGGGAGGCAGACAGGGAGGAGAGAACCAAGAGGCAGGAGTGCACACACACGTTCTCCAAACAAACAACATGGAGGAGAAAGGTCCAGAGACTAGGACGACACCACAGCCACTGCCATTGCTATTGCCACCAGCCACGCTGGGAGCGGTTAACTACTCAACCTCCAGTCCTTACTACTCTCACCAATAAGGAAATGGACCTTCAGAGGCAACTGCCCAAGGGCTAGAACCCATGTTTGTCCACTCACAAGTCCCTGCCATTTGCACAGGGGTGACCAATCACCGCCCCACCCCCGGCAGGAGGGGCTGAGAGAGGAGTGGCAACCGAGATCGGTGTGGAATTTGGAGAAAAGGGCTGTGACATGACCTGACGGGGCAGCAGAAACGTCAGGGCAGGTGTCAGGTGAGCGGCCCACACACCTGCTATGCAAGAGGCTAGGACGCCGGGCGTCTGAGCCCCCCCCCGCCCCGATGATGTAGCAGAGCTGGGCAAAGCACAACCCGTGTCCCCAAGGCGCCCACCCGCACCCGTCGTCCCAGCATGGCGCGACCGGGCTAGTGCAGCCTGGGACGACAGAGGGCTCTCCAGTGGATTCGTGGTTCTCCTGAGAAGACGGGACCCCGCTCCTCACCCCAGCTGGCCACGCCCCTCCAGGGCCAAACCCTCGGGTCCTCCCTCACGGCCTGGCCAATTATCAGAACCGCCTTCCTTTGCCCAGGGCCGCCCTGCAGCCTAGAGGCCCCCAGCCGACCCTCTCCCGGCCAAGGGCCGCGGGGAAGGAGTCGGCGAGGCGGGCCCGGTTCGAGTCCTGCCCCGCCGCCGCCGTCCCAAGTCGCATCGGGCAGGCAGGCCCGCGCTCTACCGTAGCCGAGACGCCTCCGGCCTCCGGAACCCCCGCGTCCGGTCGGCTGCCGCTCCCGGGAGGGGCTGCCCGCCCACAGCGCCCTGGGCCCGAGCCGACGCCCACCTGGCGCGCGGCCTGCAGCGTTCAACGGCTCTGCCGGAAGCGGAAGCGGGTCCCGGGCGCCTCAGACGCACTTCCGGGACGCTCTAGGACACCGGGATGGACCCGGCCCTCTGTGATCCGCGGGCTTGAGGCGCGCTGCCGCGGCCGCCCGAGTTCGCTCCGAACTTCCGAAGGGGCCGAGACGGGTCCTCCACGCAGGTCAGGGTCTGCAGGATGCACTCGTAGTCACCGTTCCGCGGGGATTTCAAGGCCTTCACAGAGCCCACGGGCGCTGGTCTCGGCTGGAGTTGGGGAGGAGGGCCCAGGAGGAGCGGGTCGTAGGACCCGGCTCCTGTGGCCAGGGCGCCGTCCTCCGCCTCCTGCCTGGCTCGCTGGGGGTAGCCGCGCCGCAGTGTGCGCGTACTTAGCCACTCAGTTGTACCCTTTATTTTTTTTAACTTACGTATAGTTGAAATCGCTATTATATTGGTTTCCGGTGTACATAGCGATTCCACACTTTTACATAGTGCGCGTTGATCACCAAAACAAGTCTCGTTACTCTGTCACCGTACAAAGTTCATACAGCATATTCTCTACAGCCCCCGCGCTGTACATGACATCCCCGTGACTGATGTATTCTGTAACTGGAAGGTTCGTCCCTTGATGCCAGGAGGGATGTCCTCTGGGCGTTGTGTCCACGATGGAGGGAAGGGCATGGTCTGAAAACTGCCCATGTCCATGTTGGGCCAGCAACAGCTGCAGAGAGTAACGACAAGGAAATACAGCGCAAAAGTGAAAACAACAAGCCGAGGTCGGCTAGCTGCTTTGTTAGTCGAAAGATGGCTCTGAAACAGGAGCTGAGACCTAAAAGCCGTGAACTAGCTGAGGGGTCGTTACTGTCTGGGATGTCGGCTGATGGCAGGTCCTACAACGGGCGAGGTTTCCACCGCAGACCGGGACATGCAGACAGGCTATTTTCTTTTCAAGAAAGAGCAAAGGAAATAAAGTAGGAAAGGGTTGTGCAGGCCTGGCCCGGGGATAGAGAGGCGCGTGAGGCGCGTCCACCTGCGCTCCAACAGCACCGCCCAGGCCTGGGACGCAGGGGTGGGCTCGACGCCCCCACCGGCCCGTGCGGCACCTCTGCGGTCCTAGAGCGGCCCCGGAAGTGCAGTGTCGGGAACGCGCCGTCGTTTCCGGCCCCGTGGTGAGGCCAGGACGCAGGCGCAGCCCCGAGAGGGCCCCCCCCCCCGCCGCCCGCTCCAACACAGCTGGGCCCCGCCCCGCCGCCTGGCCCCGCCCCCTGCCGGCGGCCCTCGCGGCGCCCGGGTGTGCGGCGCTCTGGCGCGCCTGCTCTCCGGTCGCGGGCTGCGGGTGGCTCACGGAGCGGCGGAGGGACGGCGGCGGACGGGGGAAGTTCCGGCCGAGTGGGTGGGCCCGCCGGGCCGAGGTCCGTTCAGGCGGGGCTTCGGGAGGTTTCCGCCGAGGTCGCCATGGGCAGGGGCGGCCGCGCGGAGGTTTAAGCGGGGGCCTCTCCGACGCAGGGTCGGCCCGCACCGGCCAGGGGGCGCGGGAGAAACGGCGAGCTGTGTTTGCAGCCCCGGGCGGCCAGAGCCCGCGGGCCCAGGGAGCCACCGCAGCTGCGGGGAGAGGGAGGGCGCGCCCGGAGCTGGGCGCCAGGGGCGGCGGAGACTTGGCAGGTCCCCCAGGGAGCCGGCTGGCTGGAGCTGCCGGCTTTCACCCCTCAGCTCCCCGCCCCACCTGGGCCCCGGCTCTGCTCTCTCTCGGGGCCGTCGGGCACGCATGGCGTCGTGCTGCGCAATGCCCGGCCCCTGACTGGCAACTTCCGTGGGCTACTTTAGTCGCGGCCTCCGGAGACCCCTGCAGGAACCCGTCCACCCTTCACACCTCTTGGGCCCTGTGAGTGTATGTAGTGACTTCATGACACTGAATGGGTCTAAGTGGGGGTCCCCTGCTTCTGCGGGTGAGGTGGGGGTGGCCCAGGCCGGGGCAGCTCCCTCAGGTCCTGAGTCTTCCTTTAGATCCTGCTTCCCAGGATGGCAGCCGTGCTCGGGCCTCCAGCGCTCCCGGTGAGTCCACCTTCCTCCCCGCCCTCCCTCCTCTGGGACAGTGAGCCCAGCACCTGCAGAAACCGGGAGTCCTGGATCCCAAGGAAAGAGTTCTGGGATTGGACTCACCCTCTCCCAGGGAGAGGGCTCTGGGAACTCGGCTGGGTCCCCATGAAGGAAGAGGGCAGCGGATCTTGTGGCTGACCGGGGCTGGTCTGTCCAGAGGATGTGGCCCTGGGGCAACAGGCACCTGTCCTTGCAGGAGGCGGTGCCACTGACCTTCGAGGACGTGGCTGTGTACTTCTCTCCTGCGGAAGGGCAGCAGCTGGACCCCCATCAGTGGGCGTTGTACAGGGAGGTGATGCTGGAGAACTACGCGCATGTGGCTTCACTGGGTGAGGCTCTCCTCCAGGATCGGGGTGGGGGTGTCTAGGGAGCTGCCTCGCTCCCAACCTCAGACTTCACGCTGCGCTGGCCGTGCCCGCCCAGGGGCAGGAGAACTCGTGAACCAATTCTTCAGCGCTCATTCTCTGCCTCTGCTTCCCCAGGCCAACACTTTCCACTCTCCTGACACACACTTGTGACCCCACCCCAGTGTGATCCCACCTTACTCCCCCACCTGCCCAGGAGCCTCCGGGGTGCTGCACTTCTCACCTATCCTGGAAGACCAAGCAGGCAGCTCACCCAGGGCTCTCACCTCAACAGGACTCCCTGTCCCTAAGCCGGAGCTGATCGCCCAGCTGGAGCAAGGGGGACAGCTGTGGGCCCTGGGTCTCACGGGAGAGGAGGAGCCGGAGGTCTCCAGCAGCTGCAGCACAGGTGAGAGTGCTGCGGCCGACTGGGTGGTGAGGCTGACCCCTACGGGTGCCTGGGGCATCTCACCCACAGCAGTGTGCACTCCAGCAGAGGCAGGCATGCAGGCTGTCCTGTTACCGACGTGTGTGCTTTACCTTTGAGAAATGCACGGTTACTGGGGTCGTTAGCGGTTCCCTCGGTGGTAACCTGTGCAGTGGCCCCAGTTCCTTCTCTGTGCAACCGCCCTCCCACCCTCTTCCTTTACACAGCAGCTGTTCCCTTCCGTCCTCACCTAGTGAACGCCTGTCCTTTCCTTCCTCCACCTCCCAATTTTAGTCAATAGTGTCCCTTTTTTGTTTTCTATTGTCCTAAAGACCGTTGACCTTGCTCTGGGGAACGTGCTTGTGTTAGCTGACTTGTCAGCTCTAAGCGTCATCGTGGACTCCCAGCTTCTAAGACAGCTAGCGACAGTGTACTGCCCACCGTTTCCTCCATTTTCCTCCTGCTTCTGGCCAGTTGTCAAAGCATACAACATGTCATCACTCACGTCCCCACCTTTGTGGGTGCCCTGGGTGTACAGTTAAGTGGATGAAGAGTTTACCCTGATTTTTTTCACCAAGATTTTCTCCATCATCTCATGCTTAGGTGGAATTTAACTTGTAGTGTAAAGTTGCTGAGTTTTAACAAATAGACATGTCTGTCCACTAAACTCCATCAAGATACAGGATATCATCATCACCCAGAACGTTCCTGGGATGTGCAGTCCATTTTATTGAGGGCATGCATGCCTTTTTTGACTGGAGGAAAATTAAGAGCTGAGTAGTTTTTTAAACTGTGGTTCTCATAGCCACTGTTTTATGGTAATTTTGACTAACATGTCAGTTGAACTCTTCTAAACTTTAATAGAATCAGACTGTTACATGTGGTTAGTGCCACACTTAGAACAAGATGCCCCATGTGACATTCGCCTCTCTGTCCAGTTGTCACGTGAATGATTTCAGTTGAGATGTGACATCAAGGGGCTCCTCACAGTGCCCACAAGAAGAGGCCAATTAGGAGCACAAGTCCTGTCTGGGACAGCGGGAAAACAGGTCCTCAGATAGAACAGGGCTGCCCAGGAGCCAGTGCAGGTGCCATGGTGCCCCCGACAGGGGCAGCTCCCATAGAGTGGCCAGGTGTCCTGGCCATGCAGGCAGGTGATTCTGTTCATGTTGGGCTTTCTCCTGCAGCGAGCAGTGCTGGGCACAGGTGCCTTGCTCCCCAAAGTTGGTTGGGGGCAGGGCAAGGTGCCGAGGCTGAGCCTGATGAGTGTTCGTGCAAGGAGAGGGGCTTCTGTCCACGCTGCACTGGGCCCCCACAGCCACAAGCTCTGTGGCAACTTCTGTCATCGTGCCTGTGCTGTCCTACCGTGGGCCACCCCTGGGTGGCAGCAGAGCCTCGCCCCTGCGCTCCTGGCTGCCGGGCGGTGCCACTGAGCGTCCTGGAAGCTGGCGGGGCGTGTTCTCACTTGGTTTTCCCAAGCTCTGTTTTGGCGCATCAGCCGATTCTGCTGATCTGTGGATGCAGAGGTGCTGCTGGGCCGGTCAGAACAATGAGGACTGCGAGGGTGCTGTGGTGGGTGGGGTCACCTCCTAGAGCAAGGCCCTCACCGTGGCGCAGCTGGGCCCCTGCAGAGGGAGCAGCCTCCAGAACAGGTGCAGTTTATGGCAGCAGGAGCTCCATTTTTATTTTGATTTTTTTATGGTTAGAGCTTTACATTTAAAGTTTTTATCTGTCCACTTTGCGTTTTCCACCAGTTCAGGGAGCAGAGGTCTCCGCGGGCTTCAGCCCTTGTCGGTGGCAGCATGGCTGTCCTCTGAGACACCTGCTTGGCCCAGCTGGCTTCCTTGGCAGCCCCGACGTTACAGCTTGTTCTCAGGGAGCATTCCTAATGCCAGGTTTCTGACTCCTCGGCCGTCCACTCAGCAAGAGACGCGCCGGGACGGCCCACTGCAGTGTGACTGCTCCTCGGCAGTCCTGCCAACTCCCCCTTTCTGTGTGTGTGTTCTTGTCGCGGACAGTCCCGTTATCTGTGGAGGGCTCCTCGTGGAACATGTGTTGACTCGCATTTTTGCATTAGGAAACTGCAGAACCGTCTGTAGCTCCTGGTGTGGTGCCTCCAGTGTGCAGGTCGATTCTGTACCCACTGCAACTGCACCGCGGCCTTGGGGCTACGGTTGCCAGAAAGTATGTGAGATCCATTTCTGAATCCATATTTGCATTAATGTGAGACATCAGGGAGGAAAGCAGAATTTAACAGGAATTTTGTGTGATTGCTAAAAGGATATAGAAAAAAATGGCATGTAAAATGTTTACTTTGCCCCCAATTTCTCTTAACTTCAGTACAAGGAGCTTTAAAATGGAATGCCATTTAAAAAATCTTTTATGTAAATATAGCCATTCATTACCTCAGTTTGAAATAATCTTTATATCCCCAAATCATTTAAGAATGACAGAATGAGTACCCACATCACTAGCCAAATATAATGCAGAATTAACATTAAGAATCATTAAGGAAACACCAGTTTTTTTAAGAACTGTGTCTTTACATTGTACCCAGATGAAGCCTACCTAGTTCACTGGTGTACCACGTTTTAAAATACTGCTGGGATTTCTTTGTAATAAGCGTGCATTCAAAAGTGCCATGGATTTGTACTTTTAACATGTGATCATGTTTTAGTGCCAACCTGTGTCCATGCTGTATGTCTGTACAGTAAATGCAGGGTTACTTTGTTACTGTTACTACACCTAGTTTAAGAAACCGGAGCTGTTTCAGCTGTTTTGATACAAAAGTCCAGGTCCTCACATAGATTAAAAAGTTCGATATCGGAGTTCCCTGGTGGTGTAGTGGCTAAGGCTTCAGCACTATCTGCTGCAGCCTGGATTCGATTCCCAGCCAGGGAACTGCCCCCATTAAAAAAAAAAAAAAAAAGTTTGCTGTCGATACTACATTTTCATGTCCTCTGGTAATGGTGCCATTACCATTGGCATAAAAAAGTCATTTTTAAGAGCATTTACTTTTTCCATGGAGATTTATTTTATTTTAATCTTGTGTTCTGGGTAATGACCTTTTCAAACGAAGAAATCTACATTTTTTCATCTTATACCATATGTATTTTTTAATTTCTATAAAAAAATTTCAAACCTTATTTACATAAAACTTCTAAAGAAAATTATTATCACTTATTTCTGGAAAAGAAAGGAACTGGATGAAGTAGATGAGCTTTCACCCTCACTGGGCTTGGTCATGGTCTGAGCTCTTGACAAACCCGTGGTGCCTTTCGTGGGGAGGGGGACCTTGGGAGGCCCAGATGGCACATGCATGTAATTTTCTCTCCCCTGTGCCTTTGTCATTGACAGGTGTTAATGTCCAGGTAGCAGGACTTTCACCTCCTTGTCTGTCAGCAGGGTCTTGCTTTTTCTTGATCCTGCTTTTCCATATTAATTTTACAATCAGCTTCCCCCCCCCAAAAAAAAAAAGGGGGTGGGCTTTTGGTCAGGGTTGCATTAAATTAATTTTCTATTTGATTTATTTCACTCAGCACAGTTACCTTCAGGATCTATCCATGATGTTACAAATAGCAATATTTTATCTTTTTCATGGCTGAGCAGTATCCTGAGGCATATATGTACCACATCTTTTTTTTTTTTTTTTTTTTTTTTTTATTTCCTGAATGGGGATCGAACCCAGGCCGTGGTGGTGAGAGCGCCGAAACCTAGCCAACCCCACCTATATCTTCTTTATCTACTCATCCATCAGACGCATGGGTTGTTTCTGTGTCTTGGCTATTGTAAATAGTATCTTGCAAATATCTTCCCCATTTAGTTGGTTGCCTTTTTGTTTTGTTGTTTCCTTTGCTTTGCAGAACCTTTTAGTTTGATGTAGTTCCACTCTTTATTTTTGCTATTTTTCCTTGGTCTTTGGAGTCAAATTCACAAAAACACCACTGAGACCAATGTCCAAAAGCGTACTGTCTATGTTTTCTTCTATAAATTTTGTTATTTTAGGTCTTACATTCAAGTCTTTAATCCACTTTAAGTAACTTTTTGCATATGGTGTCACAAAGTGGTCTAGTTTCATTCTCTGCATGTATGTGTCCAATTTTTCCAGCACCATTTACTGAAGAGACTATACTTTCTCCACGATATGTTTTTGGCACCTTTGTCTGAAATTAGTTGTTTGCGTATGAGTGAGTTGATTTCTGGGCTCTTGATTCTGTCCCGTTGGTCTGTTTGTCTGTTTTCCTGCCCGTACCACTCTGTCTTGATTACTGTAGTGTAGTTTGAAATAGAGGAATGTGACACCTCTGCCTTCGTTCTTTTTTGTCAGGATTGCTTTGGCATTTTGGGGCGTTCTGTGGTTTCATAAAAATTTTAGGATTATTTTTTCCAGTTCTGTGAAAAATGCCATTGGGATTTTGATAGGGATTGCACTGGCTCTGTAAGTTGCTTTAGGTAGTATGGACGTTTTAATGTTGATTGATTTTATTCTTCCAGTCTGAATATTGGATACTTTCCCATTTCTTTGTAGCATCTTCAAGTTCTTTTAACTGTGTCTTGTAGTTTTCAGTGTACAGGTCTTTTCCATACTTTGTTAATAACAGTTTCTTTCTAGATATCTTATTCTTTTTGTTGCGATTATAAATGGGCTTGTTTAATTCATTTCTTCTTCTGATGCTTCATTGTTAATATACAGAAATGCAGTTGATTTTTGCGTATTGGTTTTGTATCCTGGAACTTTATTATACTTGTTTATTATTTCTGATAGTTTTTCATTGGACTCCTTAGGGTTCTCTGTGTATAAAATTATGTCATCCAAAAATAGTGACAGTTTTACTAATATGTAATATGTCAGTTCTTTGGTACATATTTCCAACTTTCCCTTTAAAAAGTCATATTTGTTTATGGTTCCACCAATAGTAAAAAGAAAAGAAAAGAAACAGTGATTGTTTCTTCAATTCTCATCAACACTGGGTATTATTATTTCTTAAATATTTAAAGTAAAGTCTAAAGTTCCTAAGCTATTTGTAGTGCCCCATCTTGCTACTCTTCCCCATCACATGTCTTGGTCTAGCTGTAGTGAGATTCTTCTAATTCTTGAACTTGATTGATTCGGTCACCCGTCATATCTAGGCCCTATATCTGCCATTGCTAATTGTGCCATCTTCAGGTTTTAGCTTACATCTCTCTTCCTCCCAGAGGTTTTCTGTAATCTTGTAGACTAGCTTGGAGGCCATTAAGTATTTCCCCACATTTCTGTATTGTTTCCATGTCATATGGTTTTTCATCCTTGTTAAAAATTTACTTAATCTGTCTGCTGAAATAGGATGTGAGCTTCATGAGGTCAGAGATTATTTGTTTTCCTGCTGTATTCTTTACCTAGCATGTGCCTAGCCTTCTAAATATTTTTGGAATGGATTAATTTGTAAATTTGATAGGTGAAAAGTATAATTTGTCATTTCTTTAATTACTAATGAACTTAAATATTTTATCCTGTTGATTGGCCATCTTTACTTCTGAATTCTGCCTGTCACCTGTTTTTCTACTTGAGTATTTACCTTTTGCATAACCGTCTGTAGGATCTTTTAACAGGATATTATCCCTGATGGATGGTTTTCGCTGATAATTCCTTTATGTTTTTATGTAACAGGTACTGAGATTGGGACTAAAAAGGAACTATCTATTGTAAACCAGAAATATTTTGAAGAATTGATACCAGAAAGATTCTCAAGGGGCAACCCACAGGCTCCTGAGCTGCAGGAAGCTGGGAACTGTGAGGATAAAGTAGAAGGACACCTAGAGAACTCTGCCGGGCAGAGTTTGAAGAAACTCGATCTTCACAAGAGAGTTTTTACGGAAATAACTGCCGTGTGTAGGGAAGGACTTCCAGGAGAAACAACCCAGGAGTGTGGTGCATTTGATGGAAACTTTAATCAAAGAAATGAAACGGGAGAGAGAGCCTTTAAATGTGACATATGCAGCAAAACCTTCAAATACAGTTCAGACCTAACTAGACATCAAAGGAGTCACAATATGGAAAAGACTTATGATGGTAGTCAGTGTGGGCGAGCCTTTACTCACAGCTCAGGTATTGTTCTGCACCATCCCATTCACACTGGAATTAAACCATTTAAATGTCATGAATGTGGGAAAACTTTTGGTCTCAATTCCCATCTCCTCCTCCATCAAAGAATTCATACTGGAGAAAAACCTTTTGGGTGTAGTGAATGTGGGAAGGCTTTCAGTCGAAACTCCACTCTCATTCAGCATCGTATGATTCACACAGGAGAGAAACCTTACAAGTGTAATGAATGTGGGAAAGCCTTCAGTCAGAGCCCACAGTTAACACAGCATCAGAGGACCCACACAGGAGAGAAGCCGCATGAATGTGACCGATGTGGGAAGGCCTTCCGTCGAAGTTCAGGCCTCATTCAGCACCAGAAGACCCACACAGGAGAGAAACCGCACGAATGTGAGCGATGCGGGAAGGCCTTCCGTCGAAATTCAGGCCTCATTCAGCACCAGCGGATACACACAGGAGAGAAGCCCCATGTATGTGATGAGTGTGGAAAGGCCTTCCGTCAGAGCTCCAGCCTGTTCCTCCATCACAGGGTTCACACTGGGGAGAAGCCTTACGTTTGCCATGCGTGTGGAAGAGCCTTCAGTTTTAACTCTCACCTCACTGAGCACGTGAGGATTCACACTGGGGAGAAGCCCCATGTCTGTCTGGCTTGCGGAAGAGCCTTCAGCCGGAACTCAACTCTTGTTCAGCATCGAAGAGTTCACACTGGGGAGAAACCTTTTCAGTGCATTGAATGTGGGAAAGCCTTCAATCAGAGCACACAGCTCGCACTCCATCAGAGAGTTCACACTGGCGAGAAGCCCCACGAATGTGACCGATGCGGGAAGGCCTTCCGTCGAAGTTCAGGCCTCATTCAGCACCAGAGGATACACACGGGAGAGAAGCCCCATGTGTGTGATGAGTGTGGGAAGGCCTTCCGTCAGAGCTCCAGCCTGTTCCTTCATTACAGGGTTCACACTGGGGAGAAACCTTATCAGTGCATTGAATGTGGGAAAGCCTTCAGTCAGAGTTCACAGCTCGCCCTCCATCAGAGGACCCACACTGGTGAAAAGCCCCATGAATGTGACCGATGTGGGAAGGCCTTTAGTCGAAGTTCAAGCCTCATTCAGCATCAGAGGACCCACACAGGAGAGAAGCCCCATGTTTGTAATGAGTGTGGGAAGGCCTTCCGTCAGAGCTCCAGCCTGTTCCTCCATCACAGGGTTCACACTGGGGAGAAGCCCCACGAATGTGACCAATGTGGGAAGGCCTTCAGTCGAAGTTCAAGCCTCATTCAGCATCAGAGGACCCACACAGGAGAGAAGCCCCATGTGTGTAATGAGTGTGGGAAGGCCTTCAGCCGGAGCTCAGCCCTCACTCAGCATCAGAGGACCCACACGGGAGAGAAGCCCCATGTGTGTAATGAGTGTGGGAAAGCCTTCAGCCGGAGCTCAGCCCTAACTCAGCATCAGAGGGTCCACACTGGTGAGAGCCCTTGTGCCTGCATAAAGTGTGATCCAGCCTTTATTCACAGCTCCAGCCTTGGGCCACATGGACGGATTCATACTGGAGAGAACCGTGCCATGTGTGATGGACACAGCAGCACCCTCAGCCATGGCACAAACCTTGTCCTGCACTGGACAGTTCAGAAACGTTTTGTGTTTTCAGAATCATTTGGTGTGTAGCCTTTCGAATCTGGCTGCTTTCATTTAACATACTGGTGATTCACCCGTGATGTTGCGTTTCCCAATAGTTGATTTTTGCTGCTGACCAGCACCCCGTTGTATGGATATGGCAGTTTGTTCATACATTCACCTCCTAAAAGGCATTTGGATTGCTTTGTCTGGGGTAAATGCGAATAAAACTGCTATAAGCATTTACGATAGGCTGTTTTGTAAATCTGACTTTTCAGTTCTCTTTGGCAAACAGATAGGAGTGGTTAACGAATGTTTAGCTTTTTAAGGAACTGCCAAACTGTTTTTAAAAGTGGTTGTACCATTTCACATCTTGACTAGCAGAGTATGAATTTAGTTGATTTGAATCCTCACCAGCACTTGGTATTATGTTTTTATTCTAATCATTTTAGTGGGGATGTAGTGGTAGCCATGGTTTTAGTCTGCATTTCCCTATTTGTGATTTGAGCATGAAGTTTCACTGGGAAGTTTGCAAACATTGGACTAGTTCATGTCCACAGCCTGAACACCCTGCCACCCTGACTTCCAATTCTGAGACTACTGAAAGGAATCTTTTTTCTAATCTGTCTTCATTCTCTGCTAGCCACCTCAAATACGTGACCCCTTCAGGGAGCCTTCCTTGTTTAACCTCTGCTCCCCATTGTGTCGTAGGGAATTTGGAATCATAACTTATGCATTTGGTTTAACTTAACTTGCTTGACTTTTTCCACATGCTTGTGTGCTGCTACTCCAGTTATGTTATTAAAACTCTAAGCACAGAACCTTGTCTAAGTGTGGGCTTGGCCAGCCCAGTGTGGTCGGTGTGGAATAGTGTGGAAGCCTCATCTTTTCTTCTGCCTTGGGCTTACACTGTGACCTTGGGTAATGCACTTCATCTTTCTGGGTCTTTCTCCTCACCTCTAAAATAAGGATAAAGATGCCTGCACCACATAATGTATAGCCTTCAGAAAAAAAGAAACTCTTCTACTCTTGTGTCACACATCTCAGCCTTCACACTGACACCCTATCACAGCTTATGTTTTATTTCACTCTTTCTACCTGGCTCTCCTACATTACACCTGGGGCTCTGCTGGTAGAGCTTTTTCTGAGATATTGTCATATCTCTAGCACACAATACAGATAGGTGCTTCAGACGTGATTAGGAAGGAAAAGAGGAAAAGGAGGGGAGGGAAATTGTATCATGAAAGCGCAGGATGTAGATATAGAACACGATGTAGCACATTTTTGCTTGAGTCTTGTTCATGGAGCACGTGGTGCATTACAGCCATTTTCCCTCCTAAGCTCCTGGAAGGCCCCATGATGTTCCCCTTGGACGATCCATGTTTGTGTTAGGTGGAAGCTTTGGTGCCAGCAGCAGGAGGAAGACAAACAAGGTGCAGGAGAGGAGGTGGCTGAGCAAAGACTTTGACATTGGTAGGAGTGGGTTCCAGCTTCCCACAGGGGCTGCCTTATGGGCAGGAAAATGATGCCTGCACGTTTTCAGGAAGGAAGGCAAGGGGGCTGGGGATGGATGTGAGGGGGCCTCTGAGTTGGTCTCATTTGGGAAGCCCAACTAGAGAGGCCTGAAGAATTCCTAAGGTCACTTTAGAGAGTGGGAGACCTATCCTCCTGGGGAGAACCACAAGTTTGCCAAGAAGTGCTCAATTTACATTTAAAGTGAAGCCAGCCAGCTTGGTTGTGTGCTGTTTCCACAGGAGTCATGATGGAAAATGGTTTGGTCCATCCAGGTTGGGTTTTCTCACGTGGGTAGGACGGAGAGGCAGCTAGAGCAGAGAGCACGTGTCCATGCCTACGGGAGTAAGTGTGAGGTTGGGCCAAAGGAAGTGCAGGGGTGACGTCAGCTAGCCCATTACCGCAGTGGGGTGCCGAAGGAATGAGCCGCAGGACGGGGACGTGAACTCCATTGAGGATTTCTGACGGAGCTTGCAGCGCAATGCCTTCGCAGGTCCTGTGATGCCAGGATCCAGGGTGTGGCCACGACAGACCAAGTGGTGTGGGCTTCTGTGCTTTGTTGTGGGAGTTTCAGGCTACTTAGCTTCCATTTCACTAGAAATGGAAGTCAGATACACCTTCAGAAATAAGTATAGGTAATAATGATCTTATAAAGCTTGGGGAACAGGCTGAACACTGACTACAAAATGAAGACAGCACTAGTAAAGACGAGGAAGGTGAGCAATTACCTAGAGTTAAAATGACAGAGCAGGAAGGTAGAAAATAATAGACATGGAGGTGCAGACCGTCCAATTTATCTAACAAATTACAGGTGTAAAACCATTTGAACTTCCACGGCTGCAAGCCTTTGTACAGGACAGCGTTTACAGGGCCACTGCTGGCAAGAAAAAGGACCAGGTCCCGGGGCATGACGTCCCCACCGGCGGCTCACGTCTGCCGTCGCGGGGGGGCAAAGGAGTGGTAGGGAGAAGGAGCAGAGTCAGCTCAAGGTCAAAGCCGAGAAGGGCAGGCCCCTGGGGCCCGGTGGCCCCGGCTCTCCCTTCAGGGCCGCCCGGCACCCTCGGGAGCGGGCGGTGTCCGTCGTGTGGGCCCCCAGCTGCTACAAGCTTCTCTCTCCGGCCCACTCAGAAGGTCTCTTGTCACAGCAGAGGCTGCGACAGCGGAGATCCAGCATTTTAAGAGGTAATGGCTGACTTTCCCGCATTGAGGACACGTGGGGCCTCGGGTTGAGGAAGCGCAGCGCTGTGTGAGTAGGTAAAATTACCCGACACCTACACGGCCGCGCCGCGCCACAGGAACGAGGGGCTGGGGGACTGGGGGGCGGCCGGAAGGAAAACCACCATGCACCAGGGCCCAGGGGTCCGGCCCCGCCCCCGAACACTGGCCGGTGGGCGGAGCCACCCACCGGCGCTCCGGGTTCCCGGCATGCCAGGCGCGCCCCGGCGGGACTCTGGCTCCCGGCATGCCGCGCGGTGGCGCACGCGCACGGGGCTGGAGACGGCGCCCTCTGTCGGCGGGCGCGGCGCGGCGCGGGGGCGGGGCCGGAGGCGGGGGGTTGCGCTGGTGACGGGAGGACGCGCGGCCGCGGCGCACCGGGCCGGCGGCGGCGGCGGCGGCGGCGGCGGCAGCAGCGGCGGCGGCGGAGGACGCAGACCCGGCAGGCGGCGACGGCGGCGCGAGAGCCGCGGGCAGCTCTTGCGCGGCGCGCGGGCCGGGATGAGGGGCGACCGGCTGGTGAGAGCGCGGGCGGTGGGCGGCGCGGGCCGGGAAGATGGCGGAGGGGCCGGCGCTGCGGCCCCCGCCCGCCCGCGCGCGGGTCCGGGCCAAGGCGACTGAGGGGACGGGACGGGAGGAGCTGCGGCCCGGCCGAGGAGGGGGCCGAAGCCGCGCGGAAGCAACGCGTGGGTGGGCGTGAGTGCGCGTGAGTGTGCACGGCCCCGGGGTGGGCGTGAGCGCACTGCGAGGCCTGAGCGCGGGGCGTCGGCGCGCCGTCGGAGCGCGTTGCGGGGCCGGGCTGGCTTTGTGCGGGGCGCGGGACGTCGGACGCGCGTCCCGGGTGCGGCCGTGGCCTCTGCGGCGAGGCGGGCTGGGCGCCCCGCCCTCCCGGAGGCGGAATCCCCTCGGTCGCTCGTCGGTTGCGGGCTGGTGGGAGCGGAGGCGGAGAGTTCTGTGCCGCTGGCCGCAGGCTGTGCGTCCTGGGGCTAGGACGCCTTTTATTTTAAAACGTGAGGCCGCGGCAGCTGCGGGCGTGCTCCCGCCGCTCCCGCCAGCAGCTGCTGTGGGCGCTGCGCTGCTTGGGCAGCAGAAACGCGGTGCCCCTCCCCCCGCAGCGTCGTTTGGTTCAGCCAAACCTCCAGTGACCTCTGCAGAAACCTCCGGCTGCAGGGCTTCGTGTTCCTCCCCCGGTGCAGACAATAGCAGATTTGTCTTTGAAGCCAGTGAGGGGAATTGAACCCTGTGTGTCCTGGGTGCCTCTGTAAACAGCAGGTGGTTCCCGGGCGGCGGCCTCCCATTCACAACGAGCAAGGTGTGTGCTCCTCGCTGGGGGAAGGGGAGATGTGCTAGCAGGTGTGACTGAAGCAAGGAGACTCGTTCTGTAAAGCGTCCTGGTGGACTCGATGACCCGCAGCCACTCCCTCGCTCAGTGAAGGAACGGAGGCGGCCGGTCGCTGTCCCTGCCCTGCACTTTGTCTAGTCAGCTATCTTGCCAAGAGGCCGGAGGACAGAGTGGAGACGAGGGCGGGTTCTGGAGCCAGACTGCCTGCCTCTGAGTTGTGACTCTTGTGTTTATGGGCTTTGTACTCCGTGCTGCTGCTTCCTCGTCTGTCAGGTGGGAACACCAGTCCTGTTGGCCTCCGGGGATGTTTGTGAGAATCCTGTGAGTCAAGCCTAAAACAGTCCGTGCCCGGTGCATTGTAAGTGCTCAAAAAAATGAGACGGTCCTCACCACCAGGTCTGCTTTCCAGGTTCATTTGTTGGGTGGTGGTTCTTCAGGTCCCCAAGCACCCTCTTCTTAGCCTTATGTCAACGCGAAGTCTGTGGAGAAACAAGTTTATGAATGTAAATGAGAAACAGATCTCATGGACTTAGATAAATTTTTACATTGAACTGTTTAAAAAATATTTTTAGAAAAAGAAAGCTTCTAGTGACCCACTCTGAAATACTGTAGTTCTTCCTGTCCCTGGGGGTAGGGGGGATTGTTGTTGACAGAAATGAGATTTAGAACAGTCTGTTTGAATTAAGCTACCAAAGCCATACTTGTCGTACTTCCCACTGTTATCCTTGTGATAGAAAAGATCATTTATTAACACACTTCAAGTAATGGAAAGTGAGAACTTGGAATTACCAGTGCTGTAACATTATGTTGTGCTCAACTGTTGGAAGAAGTTGGAGGAAGTAAGACTTAACTTGCTTCCGAAGGAAGTGGAACATTTTGTCTCCCAAGGAGATGATGCTCTTTGTCACATCTAGGCAAAGTGTCCGACACTTACGTGGACAACTACATCTCATCTCCTTCATCTGCGTGACACTAAGACTGGGGAAAAACACTGTACTTTAAGTAAAGTCTTCTGACACTTTTGAGTGCATTTTAGACTATCTCAGGATACATTTTAAAATGTCCATCCCAGCTTTCTCTCCTGCAGGCGTGCTGGGTGGACTGTCCTTGAACAATTTAGTTAATGGTAATAGTAAATACAATGTGCTGTTAGGTTTCTCCGTTTCTCGGGTGCTTTGAAAAAAGAAAGAAGTCCTTACAGTATGTTCTTCTGTTGAGATGTCTAGTTTTATTGCTGTGCCTTCCGCTGACCCATGGTCATTCGGTCATTGGTTGTGGGCCTTGTACGTTCCTTCTCAGCGTCAGCAGTGTGAGCGAGCGTGCACTCCCAGCAGCACAGCCGTGGCACCCGGCCCTGTGTGCAGCACCAGGCCTGTCACCTGCTTCCAGGTTCCTCCTCCTGCCTTCCTTGCTCCCCTAGGTAAAGTCCACATGTTCAGTGATTGGTCTGCTCTGCTGCCTCCTGTACCTTCTGTCAGCCTTCGGGACCCGCCCCTGCCGGTATCTGGCAGCTCTGCCCTCCTCCCCGAGGTTGAGGTTGTGTCCGACCCTGACCGCTGTCCTCTGGCCACACTCTTTCACTGCTGGACAGACCTCCTCCTGGGTGTGCTCCCGCCTCTGCTGTGCTCATGTCTCGGCGTCCTGGGACCGACGACATTGTGCAGGGCTTCGTGTTTCCTGAGTTTCACAGCAGTGCCTGCTGTCCTGTTCAACCCCCCAAAATGTGATGGTAATGAAAGTGACTTCTGTCGCGTGTCTGATAGTAGGAGTTGCTGCCCCCCGCTTCCCCACCATATGTGAGCTGGTTACCAAACTCAAAAACCTGGGCTGGTCTTAGACACCGTCTGTGGGCTGTGGAAAGAGCTTCTTGGCCATGGGTAGGCTCCACTGAGTGGGTTTTTTCTCGTGGATTTTCCTGCTTTCTTTGAAGTCTTTGGAATTCTGTAGGAAAGCCATACTGTTCAGCACTAGGACTGTTTCTAGTATCCTGTGCAGGTGTTTCCTACGTGTCACTAGCTTGGTACTTCCTGACTACACACCCAATCGATGCTCAGTTTCTATGCGTGTGTGACAGTGCCATAGATGTGGGGCACGCTCCTTTGAAGGAGCTGCAGGAGGAGGCAGTCAGCTAAGGCTGTGAGCCCCTCCACGATGCAGGGCCAGCCGGTGCCACAGACCAGGTCTGTACACTGCAGCCACTGCCGGCCCGCTGCCTGCCTTTGTAAATAAAGTTTTATTGAAACATGGCCACACCCTTCATTTTTTTATTGCCTGTGGCTATTTTGGCAGAGCTGATTCCTTGCAGCAGGGACTCTAAGGCCCACAAAGCCTAAACTGTTTACTGTGTGGCCCATTTGCAGAAGAAGGCTCTAGAAGTTCAGAGGGGGACATGATTGCAGGGGCTGTCACATGATGGAAAGCTTCAAGGAAGGGTAGTCATGTGAGTGCCTTTGAATTCAGGGGAAAGACTTGAGGTTTTAGTTCCCCAGCTGGTGGGAAGCCTCCTCAGGTCTGTATGCAGGGGAGATCCTGATGAAATGGTTTAGGGACATTTAACTGGCAGTGACATGTAGGATGGATTGCAGAAGGAAGAAATCAGCGTCGAGGAGTCTACTGGACGGCTTTCTCTAGGGCGGGTTGAGGTAACAGATGCCCTGACATTTCAGTGGCTTAACGCCCGGAGAGGTTCGTTTCTTACTCACATGCCATTTCCTCGTTGGGGCTCTTTTCTGAGCATCTTTATTCCTGGACCTGGGAGCAGCCCACGTTTGGACCATGCTATTCGTATGGCAGCCAGTGGCAGAAACTCAGTGTCTCCTCAAGCTTCAGCTTGAAACCGACAGCTCAGGTTCCATGGGCCAAAGCAGGTCACCTGGCCCAGCCCACCGGGGAAGGGGGTGGGTGCTCTTTCATAGAGGGGGCAGGATGCAGGATGCGTAGCCCTCTTACGGGGAATGGGTGAGTAAATAATTGGAGACAGCACTGTGGACCTCTCCCTCAGAAAACGAGCCTGCTTCATGCTCCGGGCGGTCACGGGGTGAAGGTGCCTGCTGACTTCCCTGCTCACCTTCAGGCTTCTCAGACCTGCATGCTTGCTACTTCTGCCTCAGCCTTTTGGGACCGTGTTCTGCCTGGTTTGGATGTCCTGGGTCCTCCCCCGCCGCCACACCCTGTTGTTCCAGGTCTAGCTCACTGTACTTCCTGAGTCATTGCCAGCACCACGCCCCTTGTGCATTATGGCCCAGCCTCCTGGGTGGGCTCCCTGCCCTCTGCCGCGGTGCTCTGAGCCATGCCTGTGGTCATTGCACAACCACGCCGGGAGTCTTAGAGGGTGACACACGTTTGGATTCTCAGTGTCCCCTTGCATCCTTTTCTTTGCATGTTAACATCTGTGTAGATGGGTGGGTTTGGGCAGGAGTGTCCCCGAGAAGGGTGAGCAGGCAGCGGGAGCAGCTCCTCTTCGCATTTCCCGCACACGCCCTGCGTCCAGATGCGCAGGACCTCCTCTTCTCGTCTCATGCTGTCCTAGGTCTGGTGTCTGTATTCTCAAAGGTGCCCTTCAGTTTTGCTTCCTTGGAAGTTTTGAGTAGATAATACATTTGGGGTTTGAAAGTCCACAGGACACATAGGGTTACCTCCTTCCTGTCTCTGGTCCCCTGGAGGCGCCCACTGTACCTTCCTAGAGATACTGTGTAGCATGCAAGCAAACGTGTGTTTGTATTCTTTTTTCCTACCCTTTTCTTTTTAAAAAGTTCCTGAATCTGTCCTTTTTTAACTAAATATGTTTGTGAAGTCACGCCATGTGAGTACATTATCCAGTTCATTCTTTTCATGGCTGCGTCATGTTTGGCTGTATGGAGACGCTAAATTTATCCCAGCAGCCCCTGCTGGTGAGTGTCACGTTTGTGCAGTTACCGGTAAGGCTGCAGGTGCAGCGTCTTTGCACATGTGCGAATGTGCCCACGGGACCCATCCCTGGGAATAGCACCTCAGACACTGCTGGTTGTTAGGTCGTGTTGTGTTCTGTTTTTTTAAGGTCTTTAGCTCTCCACTTCCTTTATTCACTTGCTCCGCCCTACTGTCTGTCTGTTTATATTTAAAGTAACAGGGAATGGTCAGATTCAATGAGTTTCTCAGCTGGAAATAGGCTCACTCTTCACCTATGGGAAGGAGTGACTAGGAAAACACATTGCACAACAGCTCGCGCCCAGATGTCCACAGCAGCGACATGCCTGACAGCCCAGGAGTGGACACAACCCCGGTGTCCCACAGCAGATGAAGGGAGAAGCAGAACGTCATCTCTTTGGACAGTGGAGTATTTGGCAACGATAAGTGAGGGGTCACTACATGCTACAGCCTCTAGACGAGCCGAGTGGAAGAAGCCAGATGCCGTGTGACTTCAGTTGTGTAGAATGTCCAGAACAGGCACATCCACAGAGGCAGGAAGCAGATTAGTGGTTGCCGGAGGCTGGGGGTTGACAGCTGAGGGGTCTGGGCTTCCTTTTCGGGCAATGACATCCCGGAAGTTGCCTGTAGTGAAGGTTGTGCACGTACTGTCTGCAGTGCAAAGTGTACGCACTCTAAGTGGGCGGTTGTATCCCAGTGAAGCTGTTAAAAACCAGGGTGCCTGGGTTTTTCAGAAGGAGCATTCTAGGGTGGCGTCCTGGGGGGTGGTGAGAAGTCCCGTGGACCGCCCGGGAGTGAGGCCAGGCATCCCCGCCCGGCTTCTGAGATGCTGGTGTGGCCGGTGCAGGAGGAGGGAACTAAACTGTGACTCAGTCCCTGACCAGTTCCATGGTCACAGGCAAACCACCTGACACCTAGGCCTCAGCTCCCTCTGGATTGCGTTGTGTCTGGCCCGTTTCTTTTCCAGGGGTGTGCGAGGCTCCTGTGGTAGTGCCGAGTGTGTGTAAAGCACCCCTCCCTGGAGGCCCACCTGCCGTAGCCAGGGTGCAGGTGAGCCCTGTGAGTGATGCTGCGAGTCTCTCTTTCCGGAGCGCATCAGAACTCACACACAGACGCCGTCACACTTGGTCCGCTCTGTTTTAGGTGATAAACTGTTGGCAAGGTCCTGGCCTGGCTGCCTGTTGCGACGTTGAACAGCAGCAGTGTCCCTCCAAGCCCAGGGTGGTGGCCCCCACGGGGACACATGACACAGGCCTCACTTCACAGGAACCGTGGAGGCCTCACAGAGCACCAGCTTGGGGATTTGCAGACGGGAGCTGGCACGCACTTGGCACATGGAGGCCCCGACAGGCGTTCCGGGAGGCTTGGTGACCCTGCACGCTTTCTCCTGAGTGTGAGCGGTGGCCCGGTCTCCTGTGGGAGGGGCGCGCCGGCAGCACAGAGAGTGGGATTGGATGGCTGTGCCGGGGCAGGTCGTGCAGGGAACAGGCCTGCAGTTGGCAGCTGTGGTGTGTCCCCTGATGGATGGGCGTGGGGCTATTCAGATGAAGGGATGAGTGGGCGGGGCCGGCAGCCAGCCAGATCCCGTCCACTGTGCCGACCTGGAAGGACTGACCCCACGGACACGGGTGCCCGGAGCATGGTCAGCAGAGGTGTTGGTCGTGGGGCTCGGTGGCTTGGATGTGGAGGCTGATGGGATGGGTGTCCTGGGCCAGTGAACAGGCACCTGGTCTCCGGTGCTGCTTTCCACTTGTCTGTGCTCTCCTGTGGTGCGTACCAGAATTCCACTCCTTTTTGTGTCCTATTTGGAGGCCGGCTTCTGATGGACACAGACCAGCTCTCAGGAGGTGGGGCATCAGGGGCCACTGTCTCAGGTGGGAAGACTGATAGCCGTGACCTCGGAGCAGGAGTGGCAGGCCTGTGGACTTAGCAGGGAGCTGAGGCAGACGCAGCGTCCGGAAGGGGCACAGAAGGAAGCGTGACAGATAGGTAGCAGACAGCAGGGGCTGTCTGGGCGCATCAGCCTTGGAGCAGCAGGGGGCCCGAGGGGACCGAGCACTCCGCACACTCTGTGAAGGGAAGGGGCCCCGGCCAGTGGGGTTGTCAGCCGCCACGCAGGCACAGGGGACCTGGACAGCACCTCCCAGACTCTGTCACAATGAACTCCGCCCCGACCAAGTAATTCGTCAGCTGTCAAGTGGAGTGAAGGTGTTTCCAAAACTTACCTCCCACCCGCCCTTTTCAGGAAGAAGGAGTGGGAGCTGGGGAGAGGCCCTCGCGCACAGGAGCCCCGTGGCACACAGGCGCCTCTGTCGGGACACCTGTCGGGGGCCAGGCTCTCAGCTGCTGGGACCTTGCCCGAGCTTGCTGCTGTGGGCACTGGGCACCCTGCTCGCTGCTGCTCCAGTGGCTGCAGGCTGGCCCACTGAGGATGGGCATCTGGGCTGTCGGGGGTGTTGGGACCCCATTGTCTCCTAGACTGTGTTCACAAGGGACCTTCAGGGGACTGATGTGGAGAGGGGTCGCTGCAGGCGTAGGGAAAGCCAGCGGAGCAGGCTCTGGGCCCCTCGCTGTCCCATCCCCACCAGCAGGCTGCAGGCGGTCCACTCCAGCTCATCCTCTCAGTGCAACGCGACTTGGAGTCCTCAGCTGCAGTCAGGCCGCCTCCTCCGTGGCTGCCTCCTGCACCAGCTCTGCCAGTCAGAGCTCCCCTGCTGTGACTTTTCACAGCTCTTGACCTCTTAAACTAGGCTACCACCTGCTGTCCCCACCCAGCCCTGGGGCTGCTGGCCTCCTGCTGGTTCTGTTAACCCACCCACCCCACCCCCCTACCAGCTGTGTCCAGGCCACCAGTGCCAACCCAGTCTGCCTGAGCCCTCGGCTCAGTCACCTGGGCCTGTGGACACTGATTGGGACACATGGATGTCCAGTCCCGTGCAGACTTCTGAACCCATGTCCAGAACACAGCCCTCTTCCAGAACCACAGCGGGCACAACGCAGACAGGCTGTTGCACATGCAGAGTCAGGACCTCGTGGCAGCGTCCCCTCCAGCGGGCGGGGCCAGACCGCCCTTGGAGGCCCCTTGCACTCTGTCCCGCCATTCTTCCCCCTCATTCAGCACGTGCCTACCGCCGGGGCTGTCACCTGTGTGCCTCCAGCCTGGGGTGCAGGGAATGGGGACACACAGGACACCACAGAGAGGGACGCTGCATCCCTCACAGCTTGTGACACACATGCTCTGTGGGGACTGGCTGCAGGGTGGCGGGGGCGGGGGGCTGGAGGCGCACACTCCCATCTGCCCGGCCGCAGTGGCTCACCCAGGTGCGGATGGGGCGCAGCGTGGGCACTCTGCACCATGGTGGGAGCTGGGGCACAGCGGGTGCCGAGGCGGATTTGGCAGCCCGCCCACAGCCTCAAGGTCAGGCCCGCAGGTCCAGTGCGTCCAGGACTCCCGCCGCTTATCCAGAGGGGCTTCCCACGACGGCTCCTGCTCCTGCTGGCTGAGGCTGCATTGTCCGGTTTTGTCTAGCATTTGGTGGCCTTCCTTGTGGTGCAGTGTCCCTCTCAGGGCATGGCGGTGTCCCGCCGGTGCCAGAGTCAGCTGTGCACCAGCACTCTGCTGCTCGTTTTCTTGCCATTGAGCCCCAGCTCCTCATGCGACTTCTGCGTTCCACTCTGAATGTTACAGATGACCGAAGCTCCAGGGACCACATGGACACCACCCACCTTGCAGCCTGTGTGACATGCCCTGGGCAGGAGCCCGGACAGCCACCACCGACCACTTAGGATGTGCTGGTCCAGGCCTCCAACCCCCAGGACACACCGGATCTCAGGGGGCTGCTTCGGAGGCATCAGTGGCCCCCGCTCCTGCAGCTCAAGACTAGTGGACCTGCTGGGGAGGAAGGCTCTCGGACACGCCGTTTGCCCCGCCCCACCCCTCTCTCCTCCTCCATTCCCCTCTCTGCCCCCATTCCCCGTACCCCTTACAGCAGCAGCTGTGAGGGGCTGACTGTCCCAGGACGGCTCTACTGATGACCCACTACAGCCGAGCTTTAGTGATGAGTGAGCCACTGCCCCTCATGTGGTTCCTTCGTGAGTGCTGGCTTCAGGGATGGCTGGATCCAAGGCCAGCTGCTGCCCCATGTTTTGTTTCTGCCCCTTGTGTTGTAGGGAGAAGGCACCTCCACCCCCCACCCCCAGTGGGGACAAAGTGGCCCAAAGCTTCAGGCCGCAGCCCCACACGGGTGCCTCCAGCAGGCAGGGGTTGTCTGTGCCGCCCCAGTGCTGTGCCCCTTCTGCCTGGGGTGCAGGTGGGCGGCACTCACACACCTGGACGGGGGTCTCAGGAGGGCAGGCAGCACACACTGAGGCAGGTGGGCCGCTGGCCACTGGCACCCGTGGGCCCAGCGAGAGCAGCAGGGGCTTTAGAACTTGAGCTGGACCTTCGGTCTGGAAAGAGTGGGACTTGGGCACGGACAGGAGATGGGGTACTGTTTGTACACATGCTGTCTGTGTGCACTAGGCGCTCAGGAAACGATGCCCCCCGGGTGGGCTGTGCCAGTTTAGGTGGGGCAGGCGTGTCTTCATTGGTGCTTTGAAAGAGGTCAGGGACTTGGCCCCTCAGAAAGGGGCAGGGGTCATGCTGCGGTCCAGGCCCCGTGTGTTGTGGGGTTCACGCTTCCTGACCCCCCCCCCACCCGTGTGCGTCATCGTTTATACACACAGAAGGCTGTCTGTGTCGTGATGTGTTCTCCAGTCACCGGCAAGCCTGTCCCCCACTGCATGTGGCATGCAGACACCCACCCACCCTGACGGCTGTCTTACGGCTGACGTGCTGGCAGGCGGACCCGGTCTGTGTGCTGGGGCCCTGTGCGGCCAGTGGGGTCTGGGCTCCCGTACACAGGCAGCCGTGGCCTCCCCCGTCTGTGCTGTCAGCCTGCTCATCCCTGAGGCGGCTGGCTTTGGGGGCACAAGCCGTGTGTTTCCTCTGCATCCACGTGGCAGGCTGCCCTCGTGACGGCAGGTGACTGATTCGGGGCCCAGGTCTTGCGCACGGCCGGCCCTTTGCTGGGCAGCGTTGTTGGCTCTGTCTGCTCACCTGCCCGCATGCATGGTGGATGGGGACAGGCTGGGCATCCCACCCTTGACGTTTCTTGAGAACGCATGTTTTGCCCTGGTATGTAGTCAGTTGTTTGTTTTTTTTTTAATTTTTATTTATTTATTTATTTTATGTGGGTGGTTCCCTGGCTGGGAATCAAACCCGGGCCGCAGCGTGGACAGTGCCGAAGCCTCAGCCACTGCACCACCAGGGGCTCTGTGGTCAGTTTTTAGGAATGTCCCATTGGTGGTAGGGAAGGGTTCATGTCCTGTGTGCCCCCAAGATGCAGCCTGGTGAGCTGTGCCACCTCTTCTGTCCTCAGGTGAGAGGTCCCCCACTGCCACCTCGTAGTTCTGCCCGGTGCCAGGCTCCAAGGGTGGAGGGAAGGCCTGTTTGCAGCAACGCCTCCTGCCCAGCTCATGGAGCTGCTCACGGTCAGCACGCTGTGTCCTCCTCGACAGTCAGCATTTCACATCCTCGTGTTTTAAACGTCTGGCACAAAGCACGTGTCTGGGTCTGTGTCCGTCTCACCTGGGCCAGCGGGCCCTGCACGTTTACTGAGGTCATTGTGTTTGAGTTGATCCCTGCCGGCTCTGTGCGCCGTGTTCTTTCAGTTTGGGGCAGGTTGCTCTTTTCTCTCCTTCCTTGACTTTTGACTTGATTATTTTCTCTTTCTTTTCTCTTCCGTGCTAGCTTAGAATTCATTCCTCGGCTTCCATAGTGGCTGCCCTGGGTATTTTGTTTGTTTGTTTGTTTTTGCCCTGCATATTTTAACACGCAGAACTCTTTTATCAGAATCTAAGCTTCACTGTTATCGTCACTGTTCTCCAAATAATCCACAGACATCCCACCCACAGGCCTGACCCCTTCGCCCCTGCCCGAGGCACCTACAGTGATTCGCCTGGCCCCGCCAGGGCTTTCTGCCACCCCCGCACCGCTCACACCCTCAGATGCCTGTCTCTGGTCTCACTGGGATTCTGGACTCACTTCCTAACTCACCGGTGCGGATAGACATTTCTTTAAACAGCGTAAAACTCTTGTAGTGTTGTGTGTTCTTTCTTAGAGGGCTGGTCAGAGCCAGCGGCGCATTGCTCTGGCCCACAAGGAAGTGCTCATCCCGGACTGTGCATTTTGGCCGCCCGGCATGGCCCTTCCAGGAAGTCGCTGGCCCAACTGTCACTGGCACTTGGAGGCACAGACGTGTGACAGAGTTGGTGAAACGTCTCCCGACTCTACCACCCATTTTCTGGCAGCTAGCGAGGAACTGGAATGCGCGCCCCGGTCCTGGTGAGGGCGCAGCCCAGGCCCCATGGTCCCTCCCTGGTGACTGCTTCTGCCCACGCCTGTGGCGGCCAGGGCTCAGGCCTTCTGTGTTCTCTGCACTTGACCTTAGCCCAGAGGCCAAGAAGCGACTGTGTTCTCTGGTCATGTGCTGTCCTGGCATTCTCCTGTCTTGCTGTCTGTCGGATCGAGTTTCTGCTTTGCTCCGGGTTAGCGCTTCATCATGGACTCACCCCGAAGCCCCCATGAAGCCTCCGTTCCTCTTTTGGACCTGAGAGAGCCGCCCGGAAGTCCTCACTGAACCCAGTTGTCATTGTGGTTTTGACTGGAAATGTCATTTTGTCCCTTTGAAAACCCTGGGTGTGCGCTGTCTGTATCCTGGCCCTCCCTCCTCGCTCTGGGGGCTGCCGTGGGAAGCCCTGCTGTTGCTTCCGTGGGGGGAAATGGCTCCGTCTCACTCCTCCTTGTGGGAGCCAGTCCGGCCCTGCCTCAGCCTCCCCCGCTGGGTTCTGTGTGGGTCTGTCTGCTGCCATTGCCTTGCACCCAGGGGTGGGCATGCCGATGGGGCAGCGGGCTTGTGTTGGGGGCACAGCCTTCCTCAGTGAGTCAGCCTGGCAGCACGGAGAAGGGGCGTGACGGGCTGGCCCTGAGGGTCCCGGTGCGGGCGGGAGCATGGCTGTGTGGAGCTGAGTGGAGCGCGCTGGCGGTCGGCAGGGTGACACCTGTCCTGCATGGGTGATCCCATTCCTCACCATGGGCTGTGCGGAGCCATTGCTGTGCCCCCCCACCACACACACACAGTCACCATCTCCAAGTCATAGGCCTGGGAGTCACTCCTGGAGAGTCAGGGCCAGGTGCATCATTCGCAGGATGCAGTGCAACATGTCCCCCAAGGGAGTGAGGGGCAGCACAGGGGCACCCGGGCAGGGTGGGCGCAGGCCCCCCTTAGCTCCACCCCAGGGGACAGGGTTGGCGAAGGGGTGCTGAGCTTGGGCACGGGCGTGGTGCCAGCACCAGGAGCAGATTGCAGCCTCCGGGGGTTGGTTCTGCGAGCAGATCCCGACAGGAGCTGGCACAGAGCGTCTTCTGTCCCAGCAGCTGTGTGGGGACGTGGCATCGGGAGCCTTCTCGCCCACTCAGGACTGGGACTTGCCCACAGTGGCTCAGGCTGCGGCAGGAGGCTTGGGTGGCGGTCCGGGCCCCCGTAGTGCGGTGTGGGTGCAGGCACGTTGTCCTACTCTGGGTGCGTGCCTCGCCTGCCAGCTGTCTGCGGTGGCCCGCCCTGGGGGCCCCAGGCGGCAGGGTCCACAGGGAGCCTGTGGGCGCTCAGCAGAGGGCAGCTGCCGTCACGTCAAGTGCCCTGCTCTCTGGGAGATGTGGGAGCTGTAGGTGGAAAGGACCGTGTGGGGCTGGGGAGACCCCGACCGTAGTGGACCCAACAGTCCAGCGCCAGGGGTGCCCTCAGGGAGCGCTGAGCCCCATTTCTTCCCACAGATGCTGGGGGCAGGCGGCCCACCTCCCCATGAGGAGCACATCACCCAGAAGCCTGGGTCGCCAAGGGGCAGCTGATGGCAGAAGGGCGGAGTCCTCAGGTCCAGGAAGGTCAGGGCTGCTCCACTGTGTCACCCGAGGGGCCTTAGCGATGGTGACTTTCAAGGTCGTGACCTCCTTCAAGTGAGGGCTCTGTGTAGAGGATTCTGGGGGGAGTCAGCCAAGAGCTCCCTGTCCCGCCTCCTATTAAATCGCCCACAAAGCAGGCGCACGTCCACGGCAGGAAGTTGTGCAGAGGAGGCTCTTTTCAAGGCCCATCGCAGTCGCTGAGCAGGGGGGCAGGGAAAGCGCCCGCCCCCCACCCCACACACCTCCCCCATACACCCCCAACACACACACACACACACACACACACCCCCCGCCCGCCTCAGCACAGCCCGCTGAGAACTGGGGGAGCAGCACTTTCAGGACTTGGTGAGAAAAGTTGGGGTAACCAGACAGAAATGGAAATGTTTCATTGGGGAGCACTGGGGCACACCTGGGGACGACGGGGGGCGGGGGGGGCGGGAGCTGGGAGCGCGCGAGGGAAGCAGTGAGGGCAGGATGGGCCGGGCGGCCTGTGCGGGGGAGCCGGCACCTGGGGGCACAGGCTCGGTTCAGCTCCCGGCCGCTGCCCGCCGTGCCCGCTGGGAGGGTGGGCCGGGGCGGCTTGGCACGGCCCCGTTCCGTGTTTTCGTCCCCTGTAATTCTAGCAGTTTTACTTCCCTCAGCGCCCTCGGTGTCCTGGTGCCTCTCCTCCAAGGGCCATGGCCGGGCAGCCCCTGTGCCCTGCTGGCATTGCTGGCCCTGGCCTAGGAGCAGCTTCAGGGGACAGGGACCCTTACACACTGGGCCTGAGCACCTGCCCCGGGCCCCAGCCGGGCACGCTCCTAAGCCATCTCTTACTGGAAGGAGACGTGTCTTGAGAAATTTTTGAGGTCTGCCTTAGGTATCTGTGCTTGCTCATCCGGTGTTTGCTGATTCGCTGAGCAGAGGTTTGGGGACAGGGGACACGGTCGTAGCAGAAAGCACGTCCTGACTTAGTGCGTTTTCCAACAACTGCAGTGAGGCTTGTGTAGCAGGCAGTGTGCCCTCTGTCCTGCCACCCGAGGCCGCTGTGCTGCCCCCGGCCAGCCGCCATGTGGGGTGAGGCACTAGTGGTGTCTCCACCACCCGGGAGCTGGCCGACACCCTCTGACCCTGTGGGCACGGGAAGGGGTGGCAAGACTGCTCACATTCACATCCACGCACCTTGCAGGGTGGAGAGCTGCTGTCCCCTCCGTCACAAAGCCTCCTCCTGGCTGCCCTCATTTCTCTCAGAGCCCAGTGGGGCAGCACCATGCTCGTTCAGGGCTGTCCTGGTCACAGGCCAGCTTCTCTGTCCCGACCACTGGCATGTGAACAGGTCTTCGTTTGTTCTGACGGTCCCCCGGGGCGCCTGTGCTGTTCTGTTGGTGAGAGACACCCAGGAAAGCAGGCAAGCAGGGGCTGCGGGCTCCGGGGACCTGTGTGTCCCAGTACCTGTCCCAGGGGACCTGTGTGTCCCGCTACCTGTCACGGGGGACCTGTGTGTCCCGCTGCCTGTCACGGGGGACCCGTGTGTCCCGCTGCCTGTCCCGGGGGTCCCGTGTGTCCCGCTGCCTGTCACAGGGGACCTGTGTGTCCCACTGCCTGTCCCGGGGGACCTGTGTGTCCCGCTGCCTGTCCCGGGGGACCCGTGTGTCCCGGTGCCTGTCCTGGGGGTCCCGTGTGTCCCGCTGCCTGTCATGGGGGACCCGTGTGTCCCGGTGCCTGTCCTGGGGGACCCGTGTGTCCCGTTGCCTGTCATGGGGGACCTGTGTGTCCTGGTGCCTGTCACAGGACCCTGGCAGCCAACAGAAGCCAGGTGCCATGCAGAGCAGTAGCTCTCCAACTACTCAAGGGGCAGCACTACCGTCACATTGGCTCGCACCTTGTGGTGTGGCCCCGCACACGTGTCCTTTCTCGGGGAGTCCTGACACCCACCCCCCGGGAGGTCTGGAAAGCTGGTCCGGACCTGCACGTGGATGCCATGGCGTGCTGGCGTGGCGGGTCGCAGTTTTGCCATCGGGACGCTGTCCTTTGCAGGAGGGGCGTCAGATGGGACCAGTGGCCGCAGAGGCGCAGCTGCGGAAGTGCCAGCCGGGCCGTCGCCTGTGGGAGAATGGGGCATTGTGCCTCCCGCTCAGAGCCAGGCTTTCAGGCATGAAACTGAGATGTGCTCATTGTTCAGAACTTGGAAAACTCATCAAGACAGCATTGAGGACGGAGCTCGGGCCTTCTGGACATGACGGCTGAGTCAAGAGTTGTTTATTCTGTTTCCCTCCCTGAAACTTACTGAGATGAACAAAAACAACGAAAACTAGGGAACCAGAGTTGAGCCAGAGGAGGGGTGGGAGCCACGGCCCTGAGCAGGGCACTTCCGGGGACAGCGGACGCAGTGGGGTCTGGTGCGGAGGGGCCTTGGGAGAAGCCGTGAGCCCAAAGCAGAAGGCCTAGGCGCCGCGCCTTCTCCGCGCCTCGGATCCGGGCCGACCACGCAGGAGCTGTTGCTGCAGGGGGGACTTCCGCGTGCCCGGGCAGCCCGCCTTCCCGCCCCCCAGCCACGGCCCCGGGGGGTCCCTCACACGCCTGCACAAGACCCTCTTGCTGAAGTCGGAGGGACGGGGCCGCGTGGCACAGAGAGCTCCTGGGACGGCCGCCTGCAGGCCTCCCTGGGAGCCTGGTTCTCGGCTCCCCACAGACGTCCCAGGTGAGGCTGCAGGCGAGCGTCCTCAGTTATGGGCACGTGTCTGAGTCTCCTGCGACCAGACGGTTCCCTGACACCGGAAGCTCATGTTCAGAGCAGAGCAGTGGCTGCGGTGAAGAAGCTACTCAGAAGAAGCACTCGCACGGGACGGGAGGGGGTTTCAGATGGCACCTTCTGTGTCTGCCAGAGAACGCAAATGCGAAGTGCCTAAGTAGAAGAGAGCTCAAGGGACTTCCCTGGTGGTGCAGTGGCTGGGCTTCGGCGCTCTCAACGCTGCGGCCTGGGTTCGATTCCCAGCCAGGGAACCACCAGAAAAAAGAAAAAAGAACAGAGTTCAAGGCGAACGAGGCAGCAGAAGGAGGGCGGAAGTGCAGGGCAGCCTGTCACATGCGGGAGCCTGGCTGGCGGCAGCAGATAGCAGGGTGGGTCCTGCTGGAAAGGACGTGGTCACTGGAGGGCAGGCCGCGGGGGACGCGGTGCTCAAGGGACGCTCAGGTGCAGAGCCCCGTGCCCTCCTGAGGACAGAGTGCCTGCGAACACGGGAGAGGCGCCTGTTCTCCCCACTGTCCTCCTGTTCCGTCACTCGTTTACGGCAGTGTGAGCTTCTGGCGATTTGTTTCCTACTTTGGGTCATAATCCAACATGACGTCTCTCTCTCGGGTGCTCCAGCTTTGGTCATTGGGAGCTCCTTCGGTTGGCTTTGTTGTCCCTTTTGCAAAAGACTCCTTGTGGGGTCTATTTCCAGCCCTGGTCACTTCAGCCATGGCTCCAGGGATGTCCGGTCCCTGTTGCTGTGGACGGCGTCAGAACCGCGGTCTGGGCACTGAGTGTGCTCGCCACGCTGGGCTGCTGTGCGGAGCCTTCTCGGCTGCCAGGGCAGAGGGGGTGTGTGTGTGTGCATGTGACTGTGTGTGTGTGGACCTGTGTCTGTAGTATGTACGTGTGACTGTGTGTGTACCTGTGTCTGTAGTATATACGTATGACTGTGTGTGTGTGTGTGTGTGTGTGTGTGGACAGACCTGTGTCTGTAGTGTGTGTGTGTGTGTGTGTGTGTGTGTGGACAGACCTGTGTCTGTAGTGTGTGCGTGTGACTGTATGTGTGGACGGACCTGTGTCTTTAGTATATGTATGTGACTCTGTGTGTGGACCTGTGTCTGTAGTATGTGCATGTGACTGTGTGTGTGTGTGTGGACCTGTGTCTGTGGTATGTGCATGTGACTGTGTGTGTGTGTGTGGACCTGTGTCTGTGGTATGTGCATGTGACTGTGTGTGTGTGTGTGGACCTGTGTCTGTGGTATGTGCATGTGACTGTGTGTGTGTGTGTGGACCTGTGTCTGTGGTATGTGCATGTGACTGTGTGTGTGTGGACCTGTGTCTGTGGTATGTGCATGTGACTGTGTGTGTGTGTGTGGACCTGTGTCTGTGGTATGTGCATGTGACTGTGTGGACCTGTGTCTGTATTGCACTGAAGTGAGCTCTGCTGGTGTCACCACCTGGATCCGTCTGGACGCCGCCCCTTGCTTACTCTGACCTTCTGCCCCCTCCTCTGCCACCCGTGTGCGTAATGGTCCAGCTTCCACGGGAGCAGTCGCAGCGTCAGGGTTATGGGCATGTTGACAGGAATGACATCACGTATAACGTGAGCACCGTGCTCCCTGAGGGTTCTTTTGCCTTTGGTTGTACCGCGTCCTCTCTCCAAAGTCACAGGGCCCCCTCTCTGCCGGGAGCCGCTGCTGCTGCTTCCTGAGCCCCGAGACCGAGTTCTGGATTTGGCTCGCGTCAGGGGATCACACCGAGTCCCCCGCCACCAGCTGCTGTCTCCGACCCTGCACGGGGGGCTTCTCTCGGGTGCTCGGACGGCCCTTCTGTGCGGGGAGGGTTGGCGGGTTTCTATTTGGGCCGTTGTGCCCAGGGCTCCTGGGAGCGCTGGGAGGTCCATGCACAGGGTAGGGAGTGCGGCCGGACGAGCCTCCACATTTCTTTCCCATTTCAGCTATTTTGGGGGGTTCACTAGTACCCGTTACGCTTTTAACGGGAGATTCCCTGGTGACTGATGGAGTCAGCATGGTTGTGTGCCCGCAGGTCTGCGGTCTGTTTTCCCGTCGGATTATATGCCTTTTTCTCACTTGTTTCTAGGAATTGTTAACATGTTCTGGAAATACTTCTTTGTCAGGTCAGATACACACATGTACACATGTGTACACCCTGGCTGTCCGGAAAGTATCCAGCCATGTAATGTGAGAAGCAGAGGCTCGTGGGGCTGGGTTTCTCCGGACGCCCCCATTGGACCGTAGTGTGCGTACCCTGCACAGCAGTCACCTCCTCCTCCGGACTTGCCTACTTACTCATAGTGCAGTATTGATAAAAATGTTCTCAGTTCTGTTAGAGTTTAATTTATTAAATTTTCTTCGGTGCTTAGTGTCTGATTAAGACTGCAGAGCTTTCCTTCTGCATGTTTTCTGAAAGGCTTGTTGTCTTACCTTTAATGGTTACGTCTACAGTTTATCTAGAATTGAGTTCTGTGTACTGGATGAGGTAGGGATCAAGGTTCACTTTCTTCTTGTGTTTGCATGTAGTCAGCACAGCACCAGCTTTGAACAGCTCCCTGTGTCGTGAATCAGGTGACTGTGTGTGGGCATCGTGAGCATTGCCCTGTGGGGCCATGCCGTGGGCTCCCCCACACTGCCACAGGCACGTCAGCTGGGTGGTGCTGTCCCCATTTGCGAGCCGAGGTCCCTCGTCTCCGAGGCAGTGGGCAGCCTGCCTGGGGCCAGCTGTGCGGGCCTGGGTGCCATCTCGTGGGTCGACTGGGGCCGGGGCACAGGGAGCGGGGACCGACTCGGTACAGGCACCTTGGTTCCCGCCCGTGCACAGTGACACGTGTTCTGAGTTCGTGCACTTAGACACCTCTGCTCTCGCACAGGGCAGCGCCTTCCCAGCGAGGGCTGGCGGGACGTCGTGCTGATCCACTGAGACTGTTCACCGGGTCCTCAGGAAGAGATCGCCATGTCTCAGACGCAGGAGTACGAGTGCGAGAGCCATGCCGCTGTGCAGGAGCCTCGGGTTGCAGGATCGAGCACGAGGTGAGGAGAAGCGCTCGCACATGCTGAGAGTCACGGCCAGTGACACCACGGCACCCGGGCCTCCCTTGGCAGAGGGACCGCGGCCCACGTGCAGCTCTGCTGCCCCTGTCCATGGTGGAGCGGGCGTGCTGGCTTCTGAGTTAGGCGTCTGGCCTGGAGGCCCAGTCCTCGTGCATGGCCCCCACTTCCTGCCACAGTTGCCCGCCAAGGGAGGGGCTTCTCATGGGGGTGGACAGCCTGCAGGCCCTGCAGCCGGACCCAGGACCTTATGCCCCCCTCTGGGCAGTGACCCACGCCAAGGCAAGTAGCTGTAGTTCGCCATTTTTCTTTTCCTGATTTTTCACTTTATTTGGGACCGATTCCCCCTGTTACAGAAAAGCTGCGGGGCCCGGACCAGTGCGCTGTGCATGTGAGCCCCTGGCCCAGATCCCTCTTCGTGTGTCGTGTGCACCTCCCTGCCATCCATGCACACTGCTGCTCTCTGGGTCATCTCGATGGGTCACAGCGTTCACTCATCACCCAGGACAGGTGTCACTGTGTAACCCTGTGCTGGTGCAAGGCCTCAGTGACCCCTGCCGCCCAGTCTGTCTTTGGGAGTGCTTCCCCGTGGTGCTGGGTGGCATTTCCTGGCCCTGCCAGCCTGAGCTCATCCCCCCCAACGCCGGGCTCGCGTCTGGCCGCACTTCCGTCCGCCTCTCTGGGATGGGGAAGATTTCCGCAGCCTTGCTGTCTCATGCAGCATTGAACGCTTTTTCATGGTAACAGTTGCCCTTTTGTAAATAGAGCCCCCAGTTTGGGTTTGTCCGACAGGTTCCTAGCAAGCGCTGCACAGTGGTGGTGTGTGCTTCTCAGGCTGTCACCTCCGCAGGCACGCGTACCCCGGCCTCCTGTGTGCTCCCCCCAGGGTATGATGACTGCCTTCCCTTCGCCACCGTGGTCTTGGCCAGTTTGGGTGTTGTGCTCGTCTCTTACGTGGCCCAGCCTTTCCCGGCACGGGTGCGGAACGCCGGCTCCCAGCCATAGCTGTCCTGCCGTGCCTCCGAGTTGGCACTAGGCACTGTGCCGGCTCAGGGGCCCCGCAGCCACCCTCTCCCCGTCCCCCCTGCTCGTGTTCTGCGCGGTGTGGGCTCAGGATGCCCTCTGCATGTTAGGCATCTGCGCTTGTCCCTGCATCTGACCGCGTTTGGTACTCATGCTGTCCCAGCCCGGGCCGGCAAGGCTCCTGCCGGCCGTCTCCGCTCCTCTGACTCTGGAGTCCTGGCTCCTCCTGGCTGATAGTAGGCTCCGGGCACAGCCTGTCCTGCCGCCATTCCTCTAAGGAGACTCGGACGGGAGGGCCAGTGTGTGTGCTCGGAGTGCGTGTGCACAGTGAGGAGTGTGGGCACCGACGTGCATGTGCGTACATGGAAGGCACGCACATCAGGAAGGCTGAGTTCACACGGGAGCCTCCAGAGCGCTGCTCGCAGGGGCTTACATGCTCGGGGCGCGTTTGCGCTCTGGCAGTGTGTGCACACTGCTCCAGACATGTTTCTCCCATTCCAGCAGAGTGGTGCTGCCTATGGGTGCTCCTGCCGGGTCAGCAGCCCCCTGCCTCTCACACGTGCGCAGTGCCCGCACGACCCGGAGGTGATGTCCAGTCCTGTGTTCCCACATTACCCAGCGAGCACTGCCCCCGTCCTGCCTGTGGATGCGCCTGTCCTGGATGTTTTAAATAAATGCAGTCACACAGCAGTGCTCCCTTGTGTCTGTTTTCTTCGCTCTGATAGTGCTTTCAGGGGTCGTGTTGTCGCGTGTGTTGGGACGCCATCCCTTGTCATGACTGGGTGACACCACTGTGTAAAGGCCACACTTTCTTTGTCCTTTCGTCCGTCGATGGACATTTGGGCCGTTTCTGCTTTCTGGCTGTGATGAATAATGCTGCTGTGGACATTTGTGTGCAGTTTTCTGTGTGGACACGAGTTTCTCGGGGTGGGATGGCAGAGCCCCGCGGTCACTCTCTGCTGAACTTTCTGAGGACCCGCCCAACTCTTCTCCAAAGCGGAGGTACCACTGTACGCTCCCACCAGCAGCACGTAAAGCTTCCAGCTTCTCCACGTCTCTCCAGTACCGGTTACGGATTTCAAAGAATGACTGCAGCCATCCTGGCATTCGCAATAAGAGCACCACTGACAGTAGCATGTGTGCGTGTTAGCAAGGGTCAGAACAGGCATGACGTGCAGAAGCAGCAGGGGACGGGGGCTGGGAAGTGCACACTGCACAAAGTGACCGTGGCGAAGACAGTGTGGTTCCCGACCGTCAGAGCCCACGGGGACCTCAGACACAGGTGCACGGACACCGTCTGCCACGGAGACTCCTGCTTACCCACAGAAGTCAGTCTGTCCAGATAAAAACCTTCGACATAAACGGCAGAGCTATACAACTTTGCAAGCCAACTTAGAATGTTTTTTACCTAGAAGTAAGAAATCATGAGATTTAAGATTCTTAAGCAAGACAGGAAGAGGAGAAATCATGAAGGAAAAGATTTATAAATTCAACTATAGTAAAATATGAAACTTTTCATCAAAAAGCCAAGGCACCATAGAGTGAAAAGATAAGCCATAAGCAGAGAAGAGATCGCAACACATAGGACCGAGAGGGATTACTACCAAGGATTGTGTGTTTTAAAAAATGTAACTCTTGCAAATTAGTAAGAAAAGTTTTAACGGGCACAAGTCACGTGTCTCCAGTAAATGAGAAATATAGTCGTAAATGACTCATGACTGTGAGAAAGATGCTTGACCTCATTAATAATCAGGAAAAATTTTAAATCACATACGTGGGAATTCATTATACTAATCTGTTTTTGTGTATGTTTGAAAAAGTCCATTATTAAAAAATTTACAGGGAGTTCTCTGGTGGTGCAGTGGCTTAAGGCTTCGGCACTGGCGCTGTCAGCACTGTGACCTGGGTTCGATTCCCAGCCAGGGAGCTACCCACATACTACAAAAAAAAATAAAAAATAAAAAATTGACAAGAGTAAGTAAAAGGGGGCTGTAGAACTGTGCACCTCCACTACGCCTGGGTCACCCCTTGAGCACTTGCATTTACCCTTTCCACAGTTTTCTACACATCACTTATATGGCTTTTTTTTTTTTTAGTCTATAACTTTGCTTATTCACAGTAAAAGTCCTTCCCTGTCATTAAGTTCGGGCTCACACTAAAACATATGGTCACCGGGAGGGACCATTGAGCATGCCCCCCAGGGAGGGACCACAGTCACAGTCTGAAGGTTTTGCTGCACTGGCCACTGGAGAGCGCACGGATAATTCAGGGAAGTGCTGTGCCCCAAATCTGTAAGAGTAAGGATTGCCACCGAAAGACGTGCCGGGGGCCATGGGTGGAAAATACACTGTTTTATAGGAGAGCATGTGTCCTAAGTGTTGTCCAGTCAGTAAAGTAACTGAACATTTTAGAGAACTTGGAAATTACAGCGAAGTAGAAAGGTGTGCCTTATCACCACAGCCACGGCTACCGTGACGATCGATCTCTTTGTGACAGAATGATGCCTGTGCAGGTGTAGGGGTGACGGAAGCAGGTTGTCAGCAGTTGGCCAGGAGCCCCACGACTGGTGCGGGTGGGATGGGTCCCCCACGCCAGAGCAGTGGCTGCCAGGACAGTGGGAAACAGGACAACACGCACAGCAGGGATGCGCGGGAGCGCTGTCCCACCGCCCTCCTGCTGGACCTGGACGTGCGCGTGTTGTGCGGGGAGTACTGTGGGGGAGTAAGCAATGAGGAGACAGTAATGAGCTCTGAGGTTTTACTATGTGACCGAGTGTCTTCTGAAGCTGGAAGTCGTGACAAACTTCCAATGTGGCTGGATGCTCCCCCCAGGGGGCAGGGCCCAGGTGGGCAGGGCCCGGGGGTGCAAGGCGGGTTGTGGCGGTCGCCTGTCCCTGCCACGGGCGCTAACGCTGTCCGGCTCTCTCCCAGGCTGGAGTGGGTGGAGATCATCGAGCCGCGCACCCGCGAGCGCATGTACGCCAACCTGGTCACAGGCGAGTGCGTGTGGGACCCGCCGGCCGGCGTCCGCATCAAGCGCACCAGCGAGAACCAGTGGTGGGAGCTCTTCGACCCCAACACGTCGCGCTTCTACTACTATAGCGCCACCACCCAGCGCACCGTGTGGCACCGGCCGCAGGGCTGCGACATCATCCCCCTGGCCAAGCTGCAGACCCTGAAGCAGAACACAGAGTCCCCTCGCGCCTCGGCAGACAACAGCCCCGGGCGCGGCAGCAGCGTCAGCCGCGACGGTAGCACCAGCTCGTCCCTGGAGCCAGAGCCGGACGCCGCCGGCGAGAAAGCTCAGGAGCCGCCTGCGAGGAGCCGGCAGGCGCTGGGGGCTGTGAGGGAGAGCGGCAGGTGAGCGGCGGGCGGGCGGCGCGGGGGCGGTGACACGCCTGGGGTCAGGGGCCAAAGCGGTCGTGTCAGTGGCCCGGTCGTCCCCAGAAAGCGGACGTGCATGGGTGGGATGCGTGGGCGAAAGCACGCGGGTGCGTGGGCCGAGCGACCTCGGGTGGGCCCCGCGCTCCCCTCTGCTGGGTCCTGATGATGTGAATTCTCCGTTGTTTGCTGACTCCTCTGTGGGATTGGGCGGAGGGGTTGGGTTCTCTAGGGTTCTGCTGGCAAACGCCTGTCACCCACACTCTGGGGACTGGGCCTGCAGAGGCTGCACCGCACCCTGCCCAGCTCCCCGGTGCCTTCCAGCCAGGCCAGCGCTGTCCTTTTTCCAGAAGTGTCTTAGATGTTCTGCCATGAAATAAGGGGGCGAGGTCAGTGGGGTCAGGATTTCCACGGGAAGCTGTGCTTGGATTTGGGGAGACATTCTGGGGAGACGTTTATGCATCAGTTTGGATGGGTGGACGTCTCTTTTAGGTGGTCTTCTCCCGTGAATGGAGAGCTCTGTTTCATTCTCCACAGGACTTGCATGTTTTTAAGCTTTACTTTCAGGTACTTTATCAGTTTCATAGCTCTGATTTTTATACGTTATACCTCCTTTTAAAGTCTCGTTTTCTGATTGTATCAGTCTTGTTTTTTACACTTCTGTTGAGCTCTCAATCTCACGTAAGAGGCCCTCCGGTGATGCGCACCGTCCCAGTGCCCAGGCTGCAGGCCTGCTGTCCCAGGAACACCGTGATGCTGTCCATCAGGGTTGGGAGGGCCCCATTCTTGCTAAGCTTTTCATCATGAGCAGATGTAGTATTTTATCACGTGTATTTTCTGAGTTTATTGATATCGGTGTTGTGAGTTTTTGTCCTGAGGTGCTAAACCCCAGCGTCTGTGCAGGTGACCTTACTTGGAAATAGGGTCTTTGCAGCTGTCAGTGGTGGGTGGAGATGGGGTCACCTAATCCAGTCGGACTGGTGTCCTTGTGAGAAGAGGGGAGACGGGGAGATCGCCATGTGACCTCGGAGCAGCAGACATTAGAGGGATGCATCTACACGCCAGGACCTGCCGGCAGCCAGAGAGAGGCCTGGGGACGGGGGCCCCCACAGCCCCCGCAAGGAACGGCCCCCAGGGCGCCGGGACCATGGACCTCTGGCCTCCAGGCCTGTGAGAGCAGGAGCGTCTGTCGTGCGAGGACCGCCGTCAGCGGCCTGGGGTCACGGCGGCCCCAGGACAGCACTGCAGTTGTCGTTTTTAAAATCATTACTCTGTATTTCTTGCACTCCTGGGATGCTCGGTTTGTGTAATTCTGTGAGTAGATTTAGGTTGCTAACATTTACTTAGGACTTTTTCCCACGTTGGTAAGTGAACACGGCCTGTGCTGCTCTCGTTCGTCGGGGTCGGGCCAGTTTTCACGCCGACACTGAGGGGTGCAGCCTCTTCCTCAGAGCCGTTCGCTGTCCTGGGCGTGTGGCTCGCCCTTGTGCGCCGTCCAGCTCTGCCGCTTGTGTGGGTGGACTTTTAACTCCTGATTCAGTTTCTTTAATGTTTGCAGCAATCTTTAGGTTTCTTAATAGATCAAATTTTAGGAAGTATTTTTCTGTTAAATGGTCCATTTATCTGCTTGTGCACATATGGAATCAAGCTGCTCATCGTGTTCTTCTGTTTCGAAATTTCTCTGTCTCTCCCTCCCTCTGTCTGCCTCCCTCCCTCCCCCTCTCTCTCCCCGTTTTTTGGGATTTCTGTTTCACGAGTCTTAAGAGAACCACTCTCGGCTTCCCTGAGCCTCTGTCTCCTCTCTTTGGCTTCTCACTCACCTCCCTTCCCACCTTTATTCCTGAGACGCGCTGGGAGGTGGCGGCCTTCCCTCTGCACAGCTGCAGTTCTGCTGAGGTTCCCTTGCCTCTGAGGTCAGGTTCATGACGGTTCCCTTGTGCCCAAGGTCTGTAAGTTGAGTACCGATGTTTTCTTCTATACAGTTTGTTGTTTAGGGCCTTACCTGCAGGTTTTTCATCCATTTTGAGTTAATTTTTGTATATGTGACAGTTCGCACCTCAGGTTCATCCTTCTGCATGTGTTTTTCCAGCTCTCCCAGCACCACCCACTGAAGAGGCTGTCTTTCCCCCATTGCATGGTTTTTGCTTCTTTATCAAAAATTATTTGTCCATAGATTGATGGATTTATTTCTAGGTTTTCAGGCCTCTTCCTGTCATTCATTTTTAAATGCTTTATCATTTTCATTCGTGGGTTCTTGCCCTGTTTGTAACTTAGAAATGTCTTAATTTCCAAAACCACAGGTTACTTTTCATTGATGTTCTTGATTGCCAACATAATTTCATTTTGGTCAGAAAGTATGATTTTTCCTTTTTTTTGAGACTTGAATCTTGAATTTTTGTAATGATTTTATGACTGCTCCGAAAATCATTTCCATTCTGTTAGGCGAGAGCTCTCTGTGTGCAGGACAGCAGATCTGTTAGCCGTGATGAAGTCGCCTCCCACCTTCTGTCTCCCGGCCCATCCGCTCCGGGAGGTGAAGGAGGTGAAGCGGCCACGACGCAGCGTCCCTCCTGCCTTCCTCCGGGCGGAAGCCGCTGGCTGGGGTTGTGGTCTTCCCGGTGAGGCTTTCCCTCCGTCACTGTACCGTCGTCCTGGGCCCCTGGTTGCGCTTTCTGCCGTGGAGCCCGCTTGTTTGATGTTAACACAGTGCCCCTGTTTCTCTTCTTGGCATCTCTTCCCAAATGTCAGTCCTCTGTGCTTTTCTTTTAGGTGTGTTCTTACAAATAATGGATGGCTGTTTTTTTCTTTTCATCCATTCTGAACACCTCTTTCATTTGGCAGGAGGGCTGCGATTCTCTTTGTGGAGATCGCTGCTGCAGGAAGGATTTCCTTGGCCATTTCTGTGCCTGCTCAGGTGTATGCTTTTCCATCACCGCCTCCAGCCTCCTGTCCGTGGCCACGCCCTCGCGCCGGCAGCCTGCGCGTTTCTGATGGAGGGGTCCTTGTGCGGCTCCCCTTGTTGCGGCCCGCCGCGCTTCAGCTCTGCCCCAGCATTCCGTGTGCCTCCGCACCCCAGGACCCTTGGGGGGGGGGGGGTCCTGAGCGGGCAGCAGGCATCCCCCGCACATCCGACTCCGTCAGCGGTGTTCTCTCCCGTGCGAACTGCCGGCATGGTGTTTGCACTCATTTTTCTGCTGGAATTCCTGGCTTACTTTCTGTGTTTGCAAGAGTGCCTCGCGCGTTGCACACGTCACTTCCCCGTTGGTTTCAGACATTGAAGGATCTTCTGCTTGGTCACCTGCCTGCTCCCTGGTGTCCCTGAGTTGGATGCAACCACATTTACCAGTCTGTCTGTCTGCCTTGCGGTTGGTGTTTCTTGGCCTAGATCCAGAGGTACTTTGTTCCACGTCTCATGATACTTTCCTTTCACGTCGAGGCCCGAATCTGGCCGAGCCACCTTTGTGTGCGGCCAGGATGGATCCATGCCTCTTCCCCTAAACCCCGCCCTCGCCCCATTGCCGCGCGCGTGCGGTGTGTGCAGTGTCTCCCTGCTCGTCCTGGTTAAGACGCGGAGCCTGCCGGGGCTGAGCGCGCAAACCCACGTTCGTGGGTCAGGCGTGCTACTCCGTGCACGCTGCCCTGCCCGTCTCTCTTAGTACTTCTGTTAGTGTTTCAGTTGAGCTTTTTAGTTTTTCTAGGTTGGCGACTTACGAAAATTTTATATTTAAAATTTAAGTTTCGTGTTTTTTTGTTTTTGTTTTTTATCTTACTGGATTGATTAAAATTCCCAAAACTATTACATGCTGGTGGCGAGAGATGTTCTTTCCTGACATTACCGAGTTTGCTTTCATCCTTTTACTGCTGAGTATTATGAAGCCCTTGCATTTAATAGATATGCTGGATCAGGTAATTTTCGTCTATTTCTGGACTACTGAGAGTTTTTTTAATAATAATTATTAATTTGATCACAGGCCTTTGAACATCTGCCAAGACAGTCGCCCAGTTATTCATGTCCTTAGTACTGGGGGCGCTGTGTTCCCAGCCCCCACCCTGAAGGAACTCAGCGTCCCCACGTCCCCACGCGGGTATTTCTACCCCTCCTGTTGTCCCAGCTCACCTGGCCCCACCTGGCCGACGCTGTTCTTCCCAGTAGCCTCCTCATTGCCGCCCTGGGAGAGTAGCCCCAGTTTCAGTCATCCAGGCCCCTAAAAGTCAGCATCCTTGCCCGCCCCCCAGCCCATGTGCCAGGCACTGCAGGGAGGCAGGCTGGGGGCAGAAGAAACACCCGTCTGACCTGACGAAGGGGAAGGGGACAGCTTTGTGAGCAGCGGCCATGACACTGGGGTCATTCCAGAGAAACTGCAAGGGCGAGGCCTGTTGCTTTGAATGCACCCTGCTCTTAAGTTCCTGAGCTTACTTTCATGTCTGTCTGCATGCCGCTGCCTGCAGTTCTTCACCACCGGGAGTGTTCCTGGAGAAGGACTATGAGGCTTACCGGGACCACACCACAGACGGCCAGCTTCTCCACTACAGGTACTGCCCGCATGCAGCTCGGTCTGTCTCCTGACCCGAGGGCACTTTCCTGCAGGGAGCACCCAGGCTGTGCGCACGCGAAGCAGGCCTTAAGGAGAGCCCATCAGGGCTGCCGGCCCTCGGGCTCGTGTGGCAGCGCTCGGTCCTTGAAGAACCTGCCCTGCCTGCTCTGGGGAGTCGTGGCACCTGCGGCCCTGGGGGGGTCCTCAGCATGTGGGCACTCTCCCTGGGAGCTCCGGGCCGTGCATCCGAACTCGTCCCAGTTGACGGTGGGAGGTAGATTTCAGTTGCAGGAAAGGGGATAGACTTTGGCCTCTCTTCGCCTGAATTTGGCCTTGCAGGGTGTTGGAAGGTTCTGGAGACAACCCTCAAGAGATGGAGGGACCTTAAGCACACATTGCTCTCTGAGAGAAGCCCACACTTGAGTCCAGAGTGCCGTACAGCTGCAGTCACATAGAATGCAGCCTTTTCAGATTGGCTCCTTCAGAGGCTAAAGATGTGCTCACTGACTGGCTTCAGATTTGGCTTCTGTGGAGACAATAAGAAGGCCCATGGGTGAGAGGGGAGAGAGAGACTGAAGACGCAGAGGAATTTTAGGATAACGAAGTACTCGATGACAGTGTAACGGTGGATACATGTCACTGTGTATTTGTCCAAACCCACGGAACACCCAATACTGAGCATGAACCCAGAACTCTGGGCGACGACAACATGTCAGTGTAGCTTCAGCAGGTGTGCCCTCCCACATGGAAGAGAATGTCCGGAGTGGGAGGCATGAGTAAAGATGGGACGTGGAGAATCTCTGCTTTCCACCCAATTCTGTTACTAACCTAGAGGCGCGCTAAGAAACAGTGCTTATTACGAAAGAAAAATTAAATAGTTATTCTTAAACTGAAATATATGACAGAAGCTAAGAACTCAACATGTGACTGTCGAGCAAATTAAACATAGCTGAATAGAAAATTAGTGAACGGGAAGGTAGATCAAAAGAAAATGTCCACCAAGAAGACAGGGACGGGAAACTCAGCGGCCGCACGAGACCTCGTGGCACACGAGGCGAGAGACAGTAACCGATTCCCAGAAGAGAGGAGAGTGCCTGAAAAGCTACGGTCAGGAGTTTCCACAACTCGTACAACGCGTCCAGCTGCAGACTGAGGAAGTGCTGTGAACGCCAAACACCCAAGCACGGTGCCGAGTGCTGTGTACAAAGTGAGAGCCTTCACCGCAGCCCGACGTCACTTGAGGGAGCAGACAGGTGACCCCTCTCGTCTGACCTGGGGCAGGCAGGGCGCCGTGTGGGTCATGAGTGAGTATCCTGCCCGCAGCGGCCAGGGGCATTGTGCCCGAGTTGTCACTGAGCAGGGGAGGCCCAGCCAGCAGAGTCAAAGGCCATCATGGCCCCCTGCTGGGTGGAAGGGCCAGGATTCAGGCCTCATAACTCCCAGGGGTCCTGGCTGCCCTGAGTCTGACTTGGGGTACAGCAGGCAGTGGGGAGCAGTCCTGTCATCCCCGTCCAGCTCCAGAGTGCTGTGAAGACACTGAGCCTTTTTGGAACTCCCAGGAGCCTCAATTCAAAGGGGGCCCAAGATGCAGGCGCACAGGGCGTGGGGTCTCGGGTGGGAGGACACCTCATGCTGGGCTGGGACCAGAGCAGACGGCAGTGGACAGGTCCTTGCAGGGAGTGTCACGATGTGCAGCAGCCCAGGCATAGGCCTGGGAGAGCCCTCTGAAGAGCTGGCTGCTGGGCTGAGTCAGCAGTGTGTGACAGGAGCTCCCAGGACCGGTGCAGCCGCACTACCCGGGGTCAGGGCCCCAGCAGGGAAGGGTGCACAGGTCCTTTACGGGGAGCCCTCTGGCAAGTACCAGGTCCTCCCAGCCTACAGCCCCTACGGGCAGGTGGTGAGGAGGAGGAAGGGAAATGACCAGGCCCTCAGGGTCTGGACTCCAGACACCCGTGAGGCCAGGGCAGGTGGATGGTGGGTCTGGGCTGGCATCAGGGGCCAGACTCGGTCTGCCCCAGGGAACTTACCCCACCCCACCCCCACCCCCACTTCCCTAACCTGTGCCTGTCCCTCCTCTCCCTGCAGGACCTCCTCCCTCCGGTGGAATTCGGGCACCAAGGAGCGCATGCTCATCAAAGTTTCTGACCGGGAGCCCAGCTTCCTCTCCCCTCAGGGCAATGGGTACCCTCTGGACAGCCAGCCTGGGGGCCGCTCCCGAAGACCCTCGGGGGGCCAGCACTCGCCCAGCCTGCAGACCTTCGCCTCTGATCCAGACGGCCCCGTCTTCTTCCCTGAGCGTAGACCGTCGCCCTTCCTGAAGAGAGCTGAGCTGGGGAGCTGCTCCCCGCTGCTGGCCCAGCCCCGCAGGCCTGCCAGCGACTCCCAGCCCTCCTCCCCGCGCTACGCCTACGAGCCCCCGCTCTACGAGGAGCCCCCCGTCGAGTACCAGGCCCCCATCTATGATGAGCCCCCCATGGACGTGCAGTATGAGACTGGCGGCGCCTGCCAGGCGGGCTCACCCCAGCGGTCTCCGGGCCGTAAGCCGCTGCCCTTCCCGCAGTCGCCCAAGCAGGTGTCTGCCTCGCCCTTCCAGCAGCTGGTGCTGACCCGGCAGAAGTGCCCCGAGCGCTTCCTGAGCCTGGAGTACAGCCCCGCGGGCAAGGAATATGTGCGGCAGCTGGTGTACGTGGAGCAGGCCGGCTCGAGCCCCCGGCTGCGCGCAGCCCCCCGGCACAAGTATGCGCCCAACCCCGGCGGTGGCTCGCTCTCCCTGCAGCCCAGCCCCTGCCTGCTGCGGGACCAGCGTCTGGGGGTCACATCTGGGGACTACAGCAGCATGGAGGGGCCCGAGCTGCGGCACGCCCTTCCGCCCACGCCGCTGCCCCAAGCTCAGGACGACGCCATGTCCTGGTCCAGCCAGCAGGACACCATGTCCTCGACGGGCTACTCCCCGGGGTCGCGCAAGAGGAAGAGCAGGAACCCCTCCCTGTGCCACGCCCCCAGCGCCTCCTCCACCGACAGCCCTGGGGACCGCGACCTGCTCGAGCAGTCCCTGGCCGAGGAGCGGCCCCCGTGCGGACCCAGCCTGGCCCAGAAGCGCGCGGAGGCCAAGGTGGGCGAAGCAGACGGTGCGCGGGGCGGGGCCGAGCCCTTCCTGGCGCATGCGCGGCTTGCCTGGGAGGCGCAGCAGGCCCACTTCCACATGAAGCAGCGGGGCAGCTGGGACTCGCAGCAGGACGGCTCGGGCTACGAGAGCGACAGCGCCGTGCCGCTCCCCATGCCCGGGCCGGTGGTGCGCGCCTTCAGTGAGGATGAGGCGCTGGCCCAGCAGGAGAGCAAGCACTGGCAGAGGGGCGCCTTGGAGAGGCTCGCCTTCCCCCAAATCCTACTGGAGAAAAGCGTGTCTGTGCAGACCAACCTGGCCTCGCCGGAGCCCTACCTCCACCCCTCGCAGGTAGGGAGGCACAGCCAGTCGGCAGGGGTGGGGCAGGTGGTGGTCCCCACACATGGTGGGGGCAGGCAGCAAATGTCCCCAAGGAACACACACACCCCCCACCCCACCCCCGGGCAGGGCTTTCTCACCACGGTTCCATCCTGAGGCCCAGCTGGGTGCTGGCAGGTCACCTTGGGCTCAGGGGTCGTGCCCTGATTTCAGGCGGTGCAGCCAGGGGAGGTGAGTCGGCAGCTGCCGGTCCCCCAGTGGAGCCTCCTTGTCCCACCTGTGAATGGGCTCTCGGGTGAGAGGCTGTGCAAGTGGAGCATCAGGTGCCTCCCATACTCGGGGAAGGCTGGGCACCGGCCCTGGGATCAGGACTCACTCCGGGCCCTAGGTGGCCCCCAGGACCTCCAGCTGCAGCTGGGGCTGAAGCAGAGGCCCAGCCGGTCTGCCCTCCCTGGGCATCACAAGGCATAGTCCCTGGCCAGGCCTTTCTGTCTGGGCAGCATGCCAGGAACTCGGTGCCCCAGGACTTGGTGCGGGTGGGTGCTGTAAATTCTCGGCTCCTGACCCCCGACCTTTCACACCATCAGCTTCTCGAAGTCACGTGGAACATCCGTTCTGGCATCTGCTCGGAGTGGGTAGTGGGCAGAAGGCCTCCCAGTGTCAGGCTCTTCCCATCCACTCCCAACCCCCCAGGGAAACGCGCTCGAGAGCACATTTCTGCTCATGGCTCATATCACAGGACAGCAGACAACAGGACAGACAGGAAGAGGCTTCCTTCCGCCCCCCAGCCCTTGGTCTCAGAGCAAGGAAGGCACCCCCTGAGGTCACCCCCCCCCCCCAGGCAGAGGTGGTGAGAAGGGCCTCATGGGGCCCCTACCCAAGCCTTGCCGGAGGTGCTAGTGCGTCTATAGGAGGTGCAAAGCTGAAAACGCAGGCCTGGCCCCACCCGGGGGATGCCTAGCAAGTGCTGCTTCCCTGTCTGCCTGTCTTCAGGCCTCCTGACAGCCCCGCCCAGCGCCATGGGGCAGCAGGGGGGCCATGCCTCTCACCTGGCTGGGTCTGGTAGGGCCCCCACCTCCTCACGACCCCTCTGTCCTCCCCAGTCCGAGGACCTTGGCACATGTGCCCAGTTTGAGAGCAGCCGACAGACCCGCAGTGTCATGCCCAGCGCCAGCTGTGTGTTCCCCACGTTCACTTTGCGCAAGCCATCCTCGGAGACTGACATTGAGAACTGGGCCTCGAAGCACTTCAACAAGCACACACAGGGCCTCTTCCGGCGGAAAGTGTCCATCGCCAACATGCTGGCCTGGAGCAGTGAGTCCATCAAGAAGCCCATGATCGTGACCAGCGACCGCCACGTGAAGAAGGAGGCATGCGAGATCTTCAAGCTCATCCAGATGTACATGGGTGACCGGCGCGCCAAGGCGGACCCACTGCACGTGGCCCTGGAGATCGCCACCAAGGGCTGGAGCGTGCAGGGCCTGCGGGATGAGCTCTACATCCAGCTGTGCCGGCAGACCACCGAGAACTTCCGCCTGGAAAGCCTGGCCCGCGGCTGGGAGCTCATGGCCATCTGCCTGGCGTTCTTCCCCCCCACACCCAAGTTCCACTCCTACCTAGAGGGCTACATCTACCGGCACATGGATCCCGTCAACGACACCAAAGGTAAGGCCCAGCATGAGGCCCCAGCGTCTAGACTGTGCCACCAGCCAGGCGAGGGCCGAGCCAAGAGCTTCCCAGCCTGTGCTGGGCCGAGCCCCAGGGGGCAGCAGGTACGTGCGGGCGGGCATGCATCCCCTACCACATTCTGGGTCTCCCCTGGGACACGAGGTGTCTGGGGACACGAGGTGACTGAGGCCCCGAGAAGAGCTGCGGGGCCCCCAGCCATGGGGCATCCACGTCTCCGCCAGCCGGCCTCCACTTCACTGCCAGGCCACCGTGGCCGGCTGCCCTGCCTGGCGAGAGCCCACATGCACTTGGTGTGTTCGCTTTCTGCTGTCCTGGAGCCTGGGGTGCTTCTGTGAGCAGGGAGGGCATGGTGAGCGTAGTGCATAGTGGCCCAGTTCGATCTGGCAAGTCTAGCAGGCTGTTGGGTGCTACAAGCCATGCTGGTCCTGAGCTGCTCCAAGGGGTGAGAGGTGGAGAGCAGCATGGGTAACCATCCGCCGACAGCCACCTGGGGCCAAGCAGGGCCAGCTTCTGCTCTGGGCTCCTGAAGGCCGCGTGTTGGGTTCCTATGGGCCCAGGCCTGGCCTGCTTGAGGGAGAACTCAGGACCAAGGTCCTTCCAGCCAAGCATTTGGCCTGAGTCCGGGGACAGGGCCTGAGAGAGCACCTCTGTCTGCAGTACACCATCCGAAACCCTGGTGGTCATGGAACCGGCCTCTGGGCACACATGTGAACACACACACACACACACACACACACACTCACACTCACTCATGCTCTGCAGGAGTGACCGTGCACTCTGTCTGGCATATGGAGGTCAGGGTGCGTGTACGCGGTGACGAGACTGCAGGGCAGGGCACTGCTGGTCCCAGGCCTCGTCCAGCACATCAGCCATTTGGGAGCAGATCTTGGATGCCATGAGTTTCACCCAGGCATGCAGCTTTTGAAGCAGAATCACTGAATGCATCAGACACGTCACCCACTGCATGCACACGCACAGGTGTGGGCGGCTGGCTCTGTCAGGTCTTCTCAGGCCTTTCCTGGAGAAGGTGGGCCCCATTGGCTCATGGTGCACCTCGGCCTCTTCTAGAGGCCTTGTGAGGTCACTGCCTTGAGCTGGAGGCTTGGATGAGGTGTCCACTGCTCAGCATGCAGCCCGCAGGTCCCAGGGAGAGCGTGCTGGGTGTACAAGGTGAGTGAGCCATGTTCCAAAATTAGAGGCTCCCTGGGCCTTTTCTGCTGGCCAGGGCTTATGTGGGGAGCTTGGCCATCGGGGCCCTTTAGAACTCTCTGTCTTGGCAGAGAAATTTGTGTGCTTCATCCTAGTGTCCATGCTGTAGGAGCTTGGCTGGCATATAAGAGGGATTCAGGTCAGCCATGACTGACTGTGGCCCAGATGATCCTAGCGCTGTGCTGTCTGGACCCAGAGAGGGCCCTTGGTCTTCATGGTCACGCAAGTACAGACCTGTATGTGGGCTCTGGGACCTGGTCTCACATCTGCAGCACAGGCCCTGCTCAGTCCCCTATCAGGAAGGTGGGTGCTGGCTACTGATCAGGAAGGCAGGCCCCCATCCGCACAGCAGGATGCAGCCTGTCTTGGGAACGCCAGCAAGGATAGAACGAGCTTGCTCCTGTGTGGGGCATCTCACCCCGATTTGTGCTGCCAGCCTCCGCTAGTGTGTGACATCTGCCATGTGGTCACCACCCTGCAGGACCAAGGCCTTGGTTCATGTGCCCCTACCCCCCAGCTTAGCCTCATCTCATTCACACCTTTGTGCCAGCCACCAGTAGGGACACTTCCCAGCCCTCGGTCCAGCAGGCTGTCACACAGACGCTGCAGACCACAGCTCTGCTGTCTGCTCTGCTGAGGAGCATGTTGAAGGCTACAGACTCGGGGGTTTCCATTCGCTGCTCACACATTCACACCTAACAGCACTTAACAGGCTTCCAGGTAGAGACAGCAGGTCAAACACATGCATTTACTTGGACTTAGTCTTGAACCACTGCTAAAAGAACAGTGAAGGAATTTATCAAAAGCAACAAACAAAACTCACAAAGGAATGTAAAATGAGCCATTGGAAAACAGAATGGCAGTTCATCGACAAGGTAAACATAGAATGACCATAAGGTCTAGCCATTCTTCTGGTCACAGACCCAAGGAATTGAAAGCTGAGACGTGAACAGATTCTTAGACACCAATGTTCATGGCAGCGTCTTAGCAGCAGGAGGTAGAAGCGGCCAAGTGGCCATCAGCAGATGAATAGATGAACAACACGTAGTGTTTACATACAATGGAATATTATGCAAGCCTCAAATAGGAAGGAAATTCTGACACAGGCTACAATGTGTGTGAACCTTGAAGACTTTATGCTAAGTGAAAGAAGCCAGTCACAAAGACCACATACTGTGGGAGTCCATTCATAGAGACAGAACGATGGTTACCATGGGTTAGGGGCAAGGAGAAATGGCCAATTGGTGGTTAATTCATACAGAATTTCCATTGGGAAGATGAAAAAGTTCTGGAGACAGATGGAGGTGATGGTTGCACAACTATGTGAACGTACTTAATGCCACTGAATGGTACCATTTTAAATTATTAAAATGGCAAATATTATGCTATGTATATTTTAACACAATTTTAAAAAATGAAACCCACAGACATAAATAGAAAGAAGGAAGAACTGTGTTGTGGAAGCTGAGAAGCTCATGAACAAGACATAGGAAACTTGGCAGACCAAGAAATGTGTTTCCCAGGGGTTCCCTGATGGTGTAGTGGCTAGGCTTAAGCGTGCTCAACACCGCGGCCTGGGTTCAATTCCCAGTCAGGGAACGCACCCCACCCCCCCCCACCCCCCCCCCCCCCCCCCCCCCCCCCCCCCCCCCAAAAAAAAAAAAAAAAAAAAGGAAATGTGGGTCCCAAGCAGAGGGTGGGAAAGCTCAGAAGCCAAAGCAGATAGCAAACGCTTAAAAGCTCAACAGTGGAATGAGCCAGCTTCTACTAACAACGGTTTGGAAAGGAGGCGACCTTGAAGCTGAAAACAAAAGGACTAGTTGAAAGTCTGTTTTAAAAAAAAAAAAAAAAGCAGCTGCAGTGGTGTAAAGGAGACAGCCTAGATTCCTAACCCAGGGCATCTAGACTCAAATCCCAGCCACATTTTCAAAATAGGTCATATTCTGAACCTTCCAAATCTCAACAAATGTTAAAGAATGTAAATCATAGAAAGTGTTCTCTAACCACAAGGAATTAAATTAGCAAGCAGTAACACAGTGATATCTGGACAATCCCTAAATATTTGGAAACTAAAGAAGGTCTACTGAATGACCCATGAGTCAAATAAAAATCAAAAAGGAATTTAGGAAGTATTTTAAACTGAAAGAAAATGAAAACAAAACGTTCTAAACTTGTAGCATGCAGCTAAAGCAGTTCTTGGAGGAATATTTATAGCATCTGTATTAGAAATGTTTGTGTTGGAAAATAAGATCTGAAATGAATGACCCCAGCTTCTACTTTAAGAAACTTTAGAAAAAAGAGTAAGTGATGTCTAAAGTAAGCAGAAACAAAATGCTGATTCTTTGAGAAGATCAATAAAATTAATAAACCTCCACCCAGAATGATCAGAACAAAAATAGAAAAGACATGAACTGTCGATATCAAGAATAGGAGATCATATCAGTACAGATTGTTGAATAGATGTCAAAAGCATAATGAGGAAATGTTACTAACAACTTTATGTCAATAAATGACAATGTAGAAGAAATGGACAAATTCCTTGAAAGCTACAAACTACCAAAGATCACTCAAGAAAGAGATAGCCAGATAAATCATCTATCAAATAAATGTAATTGGCATTTAAAGACCTTCCCACAAAATACTTCAGGCCCAGATAGCTTAACTGGTGAATTCTCCCAAACGTTCTATTGTTGGTATAGTCATTTTTTACAAACTTATCCAGAAAATGGAAGTGGAGGGAATATTTCCCAATTCATTCTATGACAGAATCAGAAAAGGACATTGTAAGAAAGGAAGCACAGACCATATAGAGCAAAAACTGTTAACAATATTTTAGCAAATTGAATCCAATAATACATAAGAAGGATAATGCATCTTGAATAAATGAGGTTTATTCATTAAATCAGAGGCTGGTTTGGCATTCAAAAGTCAGTCGTAATTTGTCCTATCAGCAGGGTAAAAAAGGAAAACCGTATGGTCATCTCAAATGAAGAAAAAGCATTTTGCAAAATCCAACGTCCTATTCCCGATAAAAACTAAACAAACTAGGAATAGAAGGAAACTTCCTTAATATGATGAATGGCATGTCTAAAAAACCAACAGAACCTAGAAGAATGCAAAAACACAGGGACTTGGACCCTGTGCCCCTTGTCCAAGCAGTGTGACTCTCTCAGTCTAGCAAAAATGTGGAAGCAGCCCAGGCATCCAGCAGCAGAGGCATAATCTGTCCATGCAGTGGAATCTTTTTCAGCCATAAAAAAGGAAGTGGGTGTTCTTTTTTTTTTTTTTATGAGTTTTTTGAGCCATATACAAGATCTCAGATGCCTCCGAGGAGAACAGTCTGCAGTTTCTTTTACGCGTTTGATATTAGGGACGATTTCCTCAGGCGGGGACGGATGACAGGACAGGTAGCAAACGTGTGCACTCTTGAGGGTTAGCATCCCCTTTGAGGGGTGTTGCTTCTGCTCTTTCAAAGGGAGGAAGTTCTGATACAGGCGGCAGCATGGGTGAACCTTGAGAAATTACGCCGAGAGAAGGAAGCCAGCACAAAAGGGCAAAAACCGTGATTCCCCTTGTGTGAAGTGCCTGGTGTGATCAGATTCGTGCAGACAGGGAGTAGGTGGAAGGTCGCAGGAGCCCCGAGGAGGTGCCTGGGGGTGAAAGGACTTTGGAAATTGGTGTGGTGATGCTTGCACATTGTGCACGTTCCTAATGCCACTGAATTGCACACTTAAAGTGGTTCAGTGGCTGTATTTTTAGGTTCCTATTTTGCCACAATTTGGAAGGAAACCCTCTAGCCAGCATTATGTTTAATGGTAAGAGACGGACTGCTTTCTCCCTAAGATCAGGAGCAAGGCAGGGGCCGCCCACTCCCCACACCCATGTTCCGCGTGGTGCTGCAGGGCCAGCCAGGCCAGCGAGGAAAAGGCCTGAGAGGCACCCGGGCTGGAGGGCAAGTGTGCAGCTGTGTTCACACAGCGCGAGCGTCGACGTGCAGAATCCTGCGGGATGTATGACAGAACTAGCGCAGCTAATGCGGGAGTTCACAGAGGTGCAGGATGTAAAAATTATGTCTCCGTGTATCATAATAGCAACAAACTATTGGAAATGGCCATTTTAAAACACCATTCGCAGTAGCATTTTAAAAAAGCGATAAACTTAGGGGTAAAGCTGACAAAAGGTGTATCAGACTTCTGCGCTGCAACTACAAGACGTTCCCGAACGTCAGGAAGACATAAGTTAATGCGGATCGGAAGACTCCGTGTTGTTATGATGTCACTTCTACCCAACTTGTTCTAGAGCTTCCACCCCAATCTAGATATTACTAGTTTTTTTTTAATTTGCAAATTAATAGGTAAATTGTAGAATTCATAGAAAATGCAAAGAGCTGAGAACAGCAAAAATACCTTTGAAAAAAATGAACTTGAAAGATACTACCTGACTTCAAGACTTGTTATAGAGGTGCAGTAATCAGGAGAATGAGGTGTGGGCGTAAGGTAGACAGGAGGTCGTGGGCAGAAGAGTGCAGAAATAGATCCAGGCGCACATAGTCACTTTGTGTCCCACAGACTCACTCAGTGGCAGTTTAGTGAAGAAGGCAGCGCGTTCCTCAGATGCTGCTGGGCCGGTGGGATGTCCACACGCAGGACAGATGAGCTTCAACGCACTCTTTCTGCTGCATGCAAAACTCAAAAGGGGCCATAAGCCAAAACATAAAACTTAAACTGTGAAACTTCTAGGATAAAATATCGGGGAAAATCTGCTTTCTTGTGAGGTGACACCGAAAACACTCTATTAGAGAAAATAAGTGATAAATTGGGCTACATCAAGATTAAACCTGCTCTTCAGGAGACTCTGTTGAGAGAATGACAAGATAACCAGTTAGGCTGCTGCAGACAAGGAGAGGTGCTGGTGAGCGAGCGGGGGGCATCCGCATGGGGGCGCTGCTGCTGTCAGCCCAGAGGGCCGGGGAGCAGGGACACCCCACCAGCAGTGAGCACGCCTGACGCCCAGATCCCGAATTCTGCTGCCATTTTCCGTTAACACAACCAGGGGTTCTCGGAGAAAGAGCGGGTTGGAGGGCTGGGGCAGGGAGTGTGCAGGTGCAGTGCCAGGAAGAGGCGGGCTGGGAGGTGAGGGGACGGGAGCCCCCCACGAGAGCTCCCAGTGCCCGGGGTGGGAGCAGCGTGAGCGCAGGACAAAGCCGTGGAGGACCGCCTCCAGCACTGGCTGGGTGATGAAGGCGGGGCTGCAGTCTCACCTTCCTGCTGGCCGGAGGGTCACCGGCTAGCCTTTGGGTCCCAGTGTGCAGAAGGGCCCCAGCCACACAGCGCCAACGCGCTTGCACACGCCGCCGCAGGGGCGCACGGCGCACAGGCGCGCTCCCCGTCCCCGGGAGCGTGAGCAGGGCCACCCCTCCGGCCCCGTCCGGGACCCGCGTGGGCGTGCGTTCCCGGCTTTGTGTTCTCTGCTCCTCATGGCTCTGTTTGCTCCCCAGTGACACAGCACATGAGAGAGCTCCTGGAAAGGAACACTAAGAAGAAGTCCAAGTTGAGAAAGAAACCCAAGCCCTATGTTGAGCAGCCGGATGGTAGGGCCTCTGCAGCCCCGCGCTGCGTCCGCTCAGCTCTGCTCTCCGGCCTCGGCCGCCTGGCCTCTTCTCTAACCGCTTCTGGGCAGGGACGGGGCGGGCACTAACCCTCAGGCCGCGTGAGCGCCTGGAGGCCCCGGGCACCGAGCGCGCTCTGGCCGCAAGGCCGCACCTGCCCTGCGCCTTTCTCTGTGGTTCTCGGCGTTGTGTCCACCTTGCATGCTGGGTGCTCAGTGGGGGTGGGGACCCGGGCCTGCCGGAGGCACCCAGGTAAGTGACCCCGGGTAGGTGCAGAGCTTGGCGTCTGCCTCCCTGGGGGACCTGACGTGCAGCTGGGGGGGTTCTCGGCCCTCCCTCCCACAGCCCCCACCCTGTCCAGGTTTTAGGGAGCCCTGCTCCCCCAAGGTTGTGCCCTCCCTGCTGGGAGAGCTGCTGGTCCGAGGGCTGCCACTTCGGCTCCCCTTCCTAGGGCCAGCCTCTCTCTCTCTCTCTCTCTCTCTCTCTCTCTCTCTTTCTCTCGTCTGGGACAGGGAGGAGCTCTGAGCCCCTGCCTGACAGAGGGGATAGAGCCCAGCAGGCTGGTCCCTGTGGGCCTGGGGCAGGCTGAGCAGGACATGGTAACCTGAGGCAGTGCTGGGTGGGAATGGGATGTTAGGCCCCCGCTGCCCCCCCCACCTGTCAGATAGGACAGCATGGGCCAGGAGACCACCGCACGCCACCCGTGTGCACGGCCTGACCCCCCCACAGCCCTGGCCCACCCAAAAAGCTGACACCAGACGCAGGGTCAGTCCTTCGCAGCACCTGTGACACAGGTGTCGGCCCTGTCCCCATCCCACGGAGGCCCAAATCTGGCAGCCACCACCCCTCAGATCAGAGTGTGCTGGAGAGGCCGTGGGCCAGAGGTCAGGGCGTGTCTCCCCAGTGGTCTCTTAAGACCAGGACCAGGAGGCCCTCGCCCATTGTGAGGGAGGGAGAGTCCTGTGTAGTGGTCACTGGGCTCCCAGGGGTCAGAGTGTGGCCTGGGTCCCACTGCTCAAGCACCATCCATCCCCCCAAAGCCGGAGCCCACCCAGCAGGGCCACACCGTGGCCGGTCCTTGGGGCTGTGTCCCGGTCAGGGGCCTGTGAGTCCCCTGAAACCTTCTGCCGGGTGTAAACATCTGTAGGAAATATTTGTTTTTATTTTGAAAACTATTTCGTGAACATCAGAAAGGAGCTTTTCATGGACTAAGACAGGATTGTGTTCTGCACACTGGGGTCCAAGACCCCCTCCCAAGTCCTCAGAGGTCCACAGGGAGTTTGGCGGCCCTTCCCTGTCCCGCCTGGGACTCCCCAAGGGCAACAGACCTCACCCCCACCCTGCCCTTCCTAGGCGTAGGGACGGGAGGGGGACTGGCAGAGGGGTTCCTTCTCTAGCCTGGCTCTTCTGGAGGTGACAGAAGTGCCCCTTGCTTCTCCATGTGGATTTCTGCTCCAAAGGACGTAGCCCTGTAGCACGAGGGCCCACTGCCCTGGGCAAGGGGTGGGCAGGAGCCTAGCCTGGCTGCCCAGGACACGTGGGGCTCACAGGAGCTGCCTCCCCTCACCCCTGTGCTGCTTCCTGTCCTGGTCAACTGGTCTGCAGCCCCTGTGCCCCACACGTGCACACCCAGCTGACCCACACCCCTTCTTTTCCAGGGGTGGCAATAAGCACGTACGCCAAGTACTGCTACCACAAGCTGCAGAAGGCAGCCCTGACGGGGGCCAAGAAGGTACCAGCTTCTCCCAGGACGGCCGAGCCGGGGGAGGCGGGGCGGGGTGTGCCCGTGATGCCTGGACACGGTCCACAGGGAGGTGGGGCTCTTGAGTGGGCCTCGGGCCCAGCCTGCACGTCAGGGTGGGGGCAGTGACAGCTCAGTGTGGAGGGGGCTGTGTGGAGCCCACCCGGTAGGCAGCGGGGAGGCCTCGGGCAGGGGTACACCCGCAGCTCAGGAGCCAGTGCGGTGACAGGGTGTGTGGCGGCCCGGACCTAGTGAGGGCGACGGCAGCACGGGCTGCCCCAGGCCTGCCACCATCTGGCTGGCGTGGCTCCCAGAGGGGACCCTCACCCCTGGCAGGTGGGCTCAGAAGACCGTCACGTGCTCCTTTGCTCACACTGGCCCCGGACCCATCACAGGCCTGCCAGTGATGGCCACCACCCACCGACAGGTGAGCCGGAGCCGGCGGGGCAGACGGCAGGTGGTCCCAGCTGCACTCTCTCCTGCCTTTGCACCCGCTGCCGACCCAGGAGGCCCGGGGCCCTCCTGTGCCTCTGTCCCGGAGCCTGAGCTCCCCTCTGTACCTCCCAGCCCCGAGCGCGGTTCCCCAGCCCCTGCCAATCAGGCTGAGGAAGCTGCAGCCTGCACTCCCCCCTCCCCCCCAGGTGGCCCACATGGCTCTGGCCGGCCTGTGTGGCCTGCTCAGGGACCCCTCCCGCGGTACTCCCAGGCAGCGCCAGGATGCAGGCAGCGCCCCCACTGGTGACTCGGGCCAGGGAGCTCTGGCTGCACAGAAACCTGGAGTGCTCAGGGATGAGGGGAGACAGGAGGAGGAGGCTGGCTCCGGGAGGAGTGGGGTGGGGGGGGAGGGCGGGGACGCAGGCCACCAGCATGGCGGCTGTCTTGGCAGGGGCTGCGGAAGCCCAACGTGGAGGAGATCCGGCACGCCAAGAACGCCGTGTTCAGCCCCTCCATGTTCGGCAGCGCGCTGCAGGACGTCATGACCATGCAGAGGGAGCGCTACCCCGACCGCCAGCTGCCCTGGGTGCAGACACGGCTGTCTGAGGAGGTGCTGGCACTCAACGGCGACCAGACAGAAGGCATCTTCAGGTGCCATGCGACCTGGGCGCCGGGTGTGGGGGCCTTGGGACTCCACTGTAGGTCTTGGGCAGACGGGCCTTTGGGCACCAGGCCTGGGCAGTGGTGGGGCCACGAGACCCATACCCCTCCCTCAGAGCCACCGGAGCGCCCTGCTAATGGCCGGCACGCAGGTGGGGAGAGGCACATGGCCGTCACCTGCTGTGGTGACCTACCTGCCAGCTCCAGAAGCACAGCTGGGGAACCTCAGCTGGGTGTACTTGGACTTTGGTGTCCCTGCAGAGGAATGCTGCGCAGGGCTGCCCTGGGTGCATGGGCGGGGACCCAAGCCACACCTCCCTCCCTGTGGGCACGGAGGCCAGTCAGGCAGAGAGGGGACAAGCAGACTGGGGGAACCAGGCTCGGCCCTGACACCAGCCTCGTGCTCCACAGAGTCCCCGGGGACATTGATGAAGTGAACGCCCTGAAGCTACAGGTGGACCAGTGGAAGGTGCCTACGGGCCTGGAGGACCCCCACGTCCCCGGTGAGCCCCCAGCCCCCTGAGCAGCATGAGCATGCCTGCCCCCCAGCAGTTCAGAGGGTGGGCTCTGCGTCTGTTTTCAGCACAGCCCCCGACCCCCTTCCTCCCTCCACCTCGCCTGCTCGCAGCAGCTGCACAGCCCTTCGGAGAAGTCCCGTTTTGCACATCAGTCCGCCCTAATCCCCCAGACCCACGGGATCAGTCCAGGCCTTCAGATCCACGAGCTCGCTAGGATCTGGGCCCGCGCAGCCCACTGTGGCCAGAGGGACCTTTTCCAGTCTGGTCCCTGCGGCCTGCCCTTCAGGCTGCCTGCTGCCCCGCCCCCACGTGGCCCCGTTCACGCCCTCCTCGGGGTCAGGCGGGTGCCCCACCGCGCCCCGTGCTCTGCTCCCCCACGAGCCCAGCTGAGTCCTCATGCGGTGTCCACAGCGTCGCTGCTGAAGCTGTGGTACCGGGAGCTGGAGGAGCCCCTGATCCCGCACGAGTTCTACGAGCAGTGCATCGCGCAGTACGAGAGCCCCGAGGCCGCTGTGGCCGTGGTGCACGCGCTGCCCCGCATCAACCGCCTGGTGCTGTGCTACCTCATCCGCTTCCTCCAGGTGCGCGTGGGCCCCGCCCGGACAACCCTCCCTGCCCGCCTGCCCCGCGCCCCGCCCTGGCCCACCAGCCGCTGCTCTGTGCAGGTGTTCGTGCAGCCCGCCAACGTGGCCATCACCAAGATGGACGTCAGTAACCTGGCCATGGTGATGGCGCCCAACTGCCTGCGCTGCCGATCAGACGACCCGCGCGTCATCTTCGAGAACACTCGCAAGGAGATGTCTTTCCTGCGTGTGCTCATCCAGCACCTGGACACCAGCTTCATGGAGGGCGTGCTATAGCACGCGGGCTGAGGGACCGAGGGTGGGGACAGAGCCGAAGCTCGGGTGCGCCCGGGCAGGGGAGCACGCGGGGAGGGGGGAGGGAACGCCCCAGCCACGGAGGTAGCATGCCAGGCCCCGCCCATGCCCACCCCACCCCATCTCCCTCACCCAGGCCTTCGGCCTGAGGGCGCAGCCAGGGCACAGGGGCCGCGACAAGGGTGCTTCTGGCCCCCCACCTCGTGGCCAGTTCCGTGGGGATCGCCGTCTCCGCACCACTGGCCGCAGGTCAGCCCCGAGAAAGTGCCTTCTGTTTCCTGAAGCCAAGTGACACTGCCCATCCCGGGCGCCCGAGAGCACGCCGCCCTCCCCGGGGCGAGCCACCTCGCAGGGGCTCCTGTGCTCAGCGCTCAGCCTGGGTCCTGCCGAGCTGCCCTTCTCTCCTCGGGCTTCCGGCCTGCAGCTTCCGGTCTCCCCAGCCCCGCCCCGCCGCTCCTTCGCCACTGGTGGCCTCCAGCGAAGTCACTGCGCTGGAGTTTGGGGGCTCCAGGGCACTGGGCTATCCACCACCACAGTCAGGCTCAGGGCCGGGCAGGCTATTTCTGGGTGGGGAGGGGCCCCCAAACCAAAGTCCTCTGGGGGGGCAGGGTTGGGCAGGCATTCTTGGGGCAGGGTGGGGGAGGGACGAGAGGTTTTTTTTTGTTTGTTTGTTTGTTTTTTTTTTTTGGTTTTTTTGGCGTGACTATAAATTCAGAATCGGTCCTGCACCCTAACCCGCCTGTGTATAGACATATAAATAGTGAAAGATATGAGAACTAAATTTGCTAATGACATAGTTTTAACCCAAATGCTATTTATCTCCGTCCTAGCCCGTCCTCTGCAGAGCAAGTTGATATCATTCCTTTATTTTCCCCTCCACTTTCTTGGCTTCCAACCAAAAACCAGACCTTGCCCCATCCCCCCCGGAATCTGCAGCACATGAGGAGGGAGCTGAGCTGGGGGCCCAGAGGGTGCCCGGGGCTGCCCTTCCTGGAGGCCAGAGCTGGGGTGAGGGGTACAGAGATTCTCAGTTTGTACATTCTCCACTTTGGAATTTTGAGTTCCAATTATAAAACTTAATTTCTCCCCAGTTTTTATATATATATATTTTTTAGAGTTGAGTTTTTATTTATTAAAAAAATAAAACCCCAGCCCTGCAGAGCCCCGGCTTACCCTAGGGGTGTGTCCTAGCCCTAGGCCGGTGGCCTCAGGGCCTGGGCAGGGGACGGCCTGGCCACAGACTCTGACGTAGGTGACAACTGTGTGAATAAAGTACATATGGAAACTTGCAGCCACGGTCGCGCCTGTCGTCTCCTGTCCCTTCCTGCAGCTGCAGGGGTCTGGGTTGGGGACTGCTGGTTGCTGAAAAGGGCATTTTTATGGACGGGCCAGGGGAGAATGTGGGACGCGGCCAGTGGGGGAGGAGAGGGTAAGGGAGTGGAGGCCAAGGCTGCTTCCTCGGGATCAGGGCAAATTGGTGGGCCCAGAAGGAGGTTCCAGGTTGGTGCGCGCAAGGTGCAAGGACGCTCTGGACTGTACGGCCACCTGGGGTGTCGGACTTCACCCAGAAAACCCTGCCCGGTTGCTTTTCCTGACCCGTCGTCCCCCCAGCCTGGCATGAGCTGCTAGGCAGGTTTGTTCAGCACCTAGTCGGACCGCAGACCGCGCCGACGCGCTGGCTTCCTAGAGGATCGGGGAGGAGATGGGCAAGTGCAAGTATCTCGCCGCCGTGCCGTGCGGGCGGCCAGCCCCGGAGTGCAGAGGGACGGAGCCCGCGTGCCCCAAGAACCCCGTCCCCAGTCCATCTCCAAGTTCACGAACCCGCCGGCACCTCCGTCTCACACCCGCACCCTGCCCTCAGGAGGCGCTGCCTGCCACCCTGTCTCCAGCCCGACGGCAGGATGGGTCGCCCTCACGGGCTCACAAAAGGAATTGCATCCGGGCCGCGCGGAGCCTGGGGCGCGGCCAAGCCGGGCGAGCTCCGAAGCCCGTGGCCGGAACCCTAAGGGCGAGGGCTCGGCGGCAGGGGGACTCGAGTTCGCAAAGGACCGCCGGCACATGACCCAGCGGCCGCTTCCGGCGCGAGAGGAGGATGTGGCCGGCGTGCGGGCTGCTCCGGGCCTGGGCCCTGTCCGTGGCGCGGTCCCGTGGGACCCGAGCCTGCAGTGGGGGCGGGGGCGCCTCCTACACTCAGGGCCAGAGCCCCGAGCCCCGCACGCGCGAGTACTTCTACTACGTGGACCACCAGGGCCAGGTGGGCCGGAGGCGGGGCGGGGCCGGGCCGGGAGGGGGCGGGCCGGAAGGGTGGCCCGAGTCTCTTAAGGCAAGTGAGGCCGAAGCTGCTGAGCTCGGAGAGCGCGTTAGAGTCGGTGGCATCCAGTCGCAGCTCAAGAGGGCTGGTCCCCAGGTGTCCACCTTCCACACGTGGCCGTGCCCCTCGCGGTCTGCATCCCCAGTGCCTTCCCCACGCCCCTGCCACCAGCCCCGGGCCACCCCGCCTGCTTTGGAAGCACTGGCAAGTCCAGTAGCCTCCGCAGAGGCGGCGGCGATCAGATTCGAAACTTGGAAGGCGGAGAGAAGAGGCCCTGGGAATGGCTTGTCCCCTCAGTGAACCTGTGCGCGCGGAAACACGGTCGGGGTGCGGGGTCGATACGGGGAAGTCGGCAGGGACCCCAGGTTGACCTTTCACGAAACTCTGTGCACGGTGTGCACAGACGAGCAAGGAAAGTGGACCGAGGCTCGGGCTCAGGCCTGCCCGGCCCTCCCAGCCTTGAGGAGGTCTTCCAGCTGGGGCTCAAGGGCCATGGCCTGTCCCTCTGTCTGCAGCTTTTCCTGGATGACTCCAAAATGAAGAATTTCATCACCTGCTTCAAAGGTACTGCTACGCCTTTCTTCCTCCCCCTTCCTTGTCGCTTCCGCGAACGCCCTGGGGGACTCCGCTCCCAACCCCGCCCGCAGCAGGGGAATGGGCATCCTGAGCTCAAGAGCCTAGCTATCTAGGGTGAAGCCACCGCGGGCCCCTGACGGCCGGCGCCGGCCCTTGGCGGGCCAAGAGCGAACCGTTTGCCTGGGGGAGCGGAGTCCGGGACCTCGGGCTCCTGACCTGGTGAGCAGCCCGTGTCCTCCCCCGACTCCCAGACCCGCAGTTCCTGGTCACCTTCTTCTCCCGCCTGAGACCCAACCGCAGCGGGCGCTACGAGGCCTCCTTCCCCTTCCTCTCGCCCTGTGGCAGGGAGCGCAACTTCCTGCGCTGCGAGGACCAGCCCGTGGTCTTCACGCATCTGCTGGCCGCCAGCTCCGGGACCCCGCGCCTTTCCTACTGCGGCGGTGGGGAGGCCCTGGCCGTGCCCTTCGAGCCGGCGCGCCTGCTGCCCCTGGCCGCCAACGGGCGCCTCTACCACCCCGCGCCAGAACGGGCGGGCGGCGTGGGTCTAGTGCGCTCCGCCCTGGCCTTCGAGCTCAGCGCTTGCTTCGAGTACGCGCCCGGCGCGTCCACGCTGCCCTCGCACGTGCACTGGCAGGGCCGCCGCCTCGCCCTCACCATGGACCTAGCCCCGCTGCTGCTCGCTGCCCCGCCGCCCTGAGCAAGCCCGCGCCCCGGCGCCCGGGGTTGCTGCTCCCGCAACCTTCTGCCCGCGCCGATGCGCACGCGCCACCCGGAGAGCGCGCCAGTGCGCGTGCGCGGCGGAGGGCCGCCTCGGCCCCGCCCCACCCAGCGCTGTCCGAGGTACTGCCGTGGCCCGGGCCCTACCGACGGGGGCGAGGGGCGGGGTCGCGGGCTTTCCTACTCCCCTCCAGGGCCCCGGCCAGGGCAGTCCCCTGGTTCTGCCCGCGCTCGCGACCGCAGGCCGGGACCCCAGCGCAAGGCGCGGGGGGCTGCAATGCGCGTGCGCGAGCGCCGCCCGCCCCTCCCCTGCCCGACGCAGCTCGGTGGCCGGGGCGCCGCAGGCTCGGCGGGGGAGCCGCGCCGCGGGAGCGCCAGGTGAGGGGGCGCCCGACCCAAGGTCAGCGGGTGTCGGGGCGGGATCGGGGAGCCTTTCCGGGTCTGTCCTCGGCGCGCACCGCGAAGGGCGTGCGACCCAACGGGGACCACGCCCTGAACAGCCCAGGACAGACCCGTGCTAGAGGGGGCGCAGGGCACGCCGTGGGGGACAGAGGCACCCAGCTCGGGCCTCTCCCTGCGCCCGAGGGCGTCGCAGGGCTTCCTCCCTCTCCCCCACCTCACCCCCGTACAGATGGGCGCCCCAGCGACAGTGACAGCCATCACCGAAGCCTGCGTGTGACGCCCCGCCCCCTGTCCAGCCGGATTAGGGGGTTGTCCGCTGGGTAAAAGGATTCCCGGTCAGGCCTTCCCTGCTCTTCCCGCCTGGGCCCTCGTCCCTGCCCAAGCCGGCCTTTCTACACCGACTGGCATCTAGGGGTGTCTGTGTGAGCAGGAGTGCCTGCGTCCTGAGGAGGAAGACAAGAACCTTCTCTACTTGAGAGGCCTTGCCGCTGGAGACCGGGTGGGCGAGCCCCGAGCAGGCCCTTTTACTCAAGGAGACGGATCGCAGGGGTGCACAGCAACCCCCAGCTCCTTGGGGTTCTCACACATCCTGAGACACCTGGGGATTGCCTCTGCCTGGGCCAAAGCTATTCCATTAAAATTTTTGCTGTGCCTACCTCATCTCTAGTGACTTTAAATAATCACGTGAGTTACAATTTAGGGCGAGATTTAAACACACACCAAGGTCACTTGGTACCTTTCTCCACATGACTTACTCTCACTAGCAAGGAGAACTGATGGAACACATGGGTGTTCAGAGCGGGGACCATTTGAGGTGGGGACTTAAGACTGGGTGACAGCACACCCTCAGCCCTGGCTGGCTTCTCAGCTCAGGTCCCCACCTGTAACACTGGACTCATGCCTGGAACTAGGCAGGCCTTCGCATCTCCTGCATGTGCACAAACCCCCAACACACGACACATTGCTGCACAGCCCAGGTCACAGCCGAAACATGAGGAATCCAGTTCATGGCCTAAGACCCTTCTTTCACACCCCAGCCATGCCAGGTTCCCACCGACCCCCAAAGACAGGCAATTTGGGGAGGGGGGGCAAGCATGGAGAACACAGGCCCATAGCTTCTGAAATGACTTCTTGTTTGCCTCATCCCCCAATTCTCTAACACGTTCCCTGAGGAAAAGCCCTGATTCCAGCTAAACTGTTCCCAGCAGGGCAAGGGGCTGAACAAAGCTCTGTCCTGATTTTCCTGTGGCTGGTGGCTCCCCCAAGACCAGTTCTGCCCTTGTCCCACATCAGGTCACAACAGGTGAATCCCAGGGAGGGGGACGGCATGAAACACAAGGATGAAAGGACTAGACTTCACACTGGGTGAAGGCAGGGTGAATGCAAGCACACTGGCGGTGCGGGGCCTCAGACGTTGACCTGGGGGCACAAAAGGGACCTTGGCTCTGGGCTCTGGGCCTCACTAAGTTTCATGCTAGTCCCCCAGGTGATGTGTCCCCACATACAAGGGGATGTGTTGGTCCTTTGGCCCACACTTGGGCAACCGAGCCCTGGACTTCACTGCCTGCACGCTCCCAGGCCTGCACCTCACACCAGCCTCTGCACTCCAGCCCCAGGCGGTGGCAGGACCCCTCTGTGCCAGGCGGGACCTGGACAGGGAGAGCAGGCCGCTGGCCTGTTTCTGTAAAGGAAGGAAACGAACGTTTTATTGATCCCGTTTCTTAAACTAACTTGTAACTTCTCAAACATTAGACACAGGGTAAGCCTACATCCGTGCTCTTCCCTGGCTCTTGAACGTTAGGGGCAGGCTTCAGGAGACGCACCCTGTCGGGTCGGCTGTAGGGAAGCTGGTGAGGAGGCTGCAGCTCCGTGGTCCACAGCCGGACCCACGGGAGATGGCCCCCGGGGCGCCCGCGCTGCTGCTGCTGCTGTCGCTGTTCTCACTGCCCAGTCTCCCGCCTCGCGCCGCTGGCTGCCCAGCAGCCTGCCGCTGCTACAGCGCCACGGTGGAGTGTGGGGCCCTGCGGCTGCACATCGTGCCACCTGGAATCCCGCCCGGGACGCAGGTGGGCACCGGGTGGGGCCACGGGGGTGGACAGGGCCCCAAGGTTACAGGGAAGCTCCCTTAGTGGGTTGAACACCCGCCCTCCCTCCCTCTACCCTGCAGACGCTGTTCCTGCAGGACAACAGCATCGCACACCTGGAGCCGGGCACCCTGGGGCCCCTCGCCGCCCTGCGCCGCCTCTACCTGCACAACAACAGCTTGCGCGCCCTGGAGCCAGGTGCCTTTCGTGCGCAGTCACGCCTGCTGGAGCTGGCGCTCACAGGCAACCGGCTGCGCGGCTTGCATGTCGGTGCTTTCTCTGGCCTGGGCCAGCTGCGTGTGCTCTACCTGGCTGGTAACCAGCTGGTGCAGCTGCTGGACTTCACCTTTCTACACCTGCCGGTGAGGGGGGACCGGGAAAAGGGGAGGGGCACTGCTGTACTTGCACCCACTCTGCCAGGCTGGAGCAGTGAAAGGGGCAAAAGTCAGTCCAGCCCACCCGGTAAGGGGACCTGTCTCACAGGACCCCTTTCCCTGATAATTTGCTCTTTGCTTCAGCGACTGCAGGAGCTGCATCTGCAGGAAAACAGCATTGAGCTGCTGGAGAACCAGGCCCTGGCTGGGCTCTCCTCCCTGGCACTGCTGGACCTCAGCAGCAACCAGCTGGGCACCATCAGCTGGGAGGCCCTGCAACCCCTGGCCAGCCTGCAGGTCCTCCGCCTCACAGGTACCTCTTTCTGGGACTCATGCACATATCTTCCCTGGTCACCATGGTGGCAGTAGGGAGTAGGCCCAAGCGTGGAGGGGGCTCTGACGGTAGTAGTCCGCTGGGCAGTGTTCTGGAGGGCCACAGCAGCACCAGCCATGATAGGACACTGCTAGGAAGGGGGAGACCCTGAGTTAAGACAGAAGACTAGGCGGTACCGAGGGGCTTGCATACTTTGGGGCCATCAGAGGGCCGGCACTGGAAGGATGACACCAGGACTAGGGGCATTTCCAGGAGACGGCACCTGCAGACAAGGCTGACAGGGTCTGCAAGGTGTCAGCACCGATGAGATGTTCACGTGGACACCGGGGTTCCCCCAGCGTAGTGGAACGTGCTGCAGGGAGAAATTTCAGAAGCAGGAGCTTCCTGAGAGGTCAGTGAAGTGACCTCGGTGTGCAACACAGAACTAAAGGGGGAGGCAGAAGCCTGCCCACATTCCATGGGGCTTGAGGTCAGGCTCCTCCCTCAACTCTGTGGGAGGTGGCAAAGGGACACCAGCTGTGGCCAAGAGAATTCAACCCACACAGCCCATGATCTGAGCTGTCTGTCCACAGGGAACCCCTGGCGCTGTGACTGTGCTCTGCACTGGCTGGGAGCCTGGATCAAGGAGGGAGGCCAGAGGCTGCTCAGCTCCAGGGACAAGAAGATCATGTGTGCAGAGCCCCCACGCCTGGCACTTCAGAGCCTCCTGGACGTATCTGGCAGTAGCCTCATATGCATCCCGCCTTCTGTGCATGTTGAGCCACTGGAGGTGACAGCCAACCTGGGTGAGGACCTGCGGGTTGCCTGCCAGGCTTCCGGCTACCCGCAGCCCTTGGTCACCTGGAGAAAGGTGGCCCAGCCTCGTGAGGGACACCCGCGGGCCCAGGCTCAGCCAGAAGGTGGGGCACCGGGCCCAGGGGGACACGGCGCCTCCGACACGGGCAGCGGCATGCTCTTCCTCACCAACATCACCCTGGCCCACGCCGGCAAGTACGAGTGCGAGGCCTCCAATGCCGGCGGCGCTGCCCGCGTGCCTTTCCAGCTGCTGGTCAACCTGTCCCAGCAGCAGCAGCTGCAGCTGGCACCGCTGCCGCCCCCGGAGCCCCTGCAGGAGGCGGGCAGCATGGCCTTCCGCACCCTGGGCCTGGCCACGCAGACGGCCATCGCGGCGGCCATCGCGCTCCTCGCCCTCACGGCGCTGTTACTGGCGACGCTGATCTGCCGCCGGCGCCGCCGGCGGAAAAAGGTTCCAGGGCCGCCGGGGGAGGGCGCGCTGTTCGTCAACGACTACTCCGACGGGCCCTGCACCTTCGCGCAGCTGGAGGAGCTCCGCGACGAGCGGGGCCACGAGATGTTCGTCATCGACCGCTCCAAGCCTCTCTTCGCCGAGGCCCGGGCGGAGCCGGCCGAGGAAGCGGCACCCGGGCCCGCGCAGGGGCTGCCGTTGCAGCCGCCTGCTGCCTACGAGATCCACTGCTGAGGGGCGGGGCGGGGGGCGGCGCGCGCTGATGACGCAAGCGCCCGGCTCACGCATGCGCAGACGCGATAGTAAAGGATGCAAGCTGCGTAGTGTGCGACGAGTCGTGTGTGGGGTCTGAGGGCCCCAGGGTCGGGTGGGGTGCGGGCGCCGCGGACCCCCGCTCTGGAGACCGAAGCCCCCGGGTGCAGACGAAGGATGGCCAGGGTGGCTCCCGACACCCCCACTGAGGCCCTCCAGGAAGGACTCCTCCCAGAGTCACCCACGCCCGCTGGACGAGCTTGGGCGATGGACTGTGGAGATGCCCAGAGGGCTGAGCTACTGAGGGGTGCCCAAGGAGGAGGACAGGGGACAGCCGCCCGGAAAGCAGCTGTTACCCAGCGGGCGCCTCTGGGCCACAGCACCCCAGGACAAGGCACCCTGACCAACTAGGACAGAAAAAACAGCCACAGGTTCAGGTTGCAAACACACTGCACGTTTGTGCCTCAAATGACACCTTTCTGGCCCCAAAGCGGGGCCGACAGGGTCTCCTGGGTTCCAGAGCAGGGAAAACTGTGACAGGCTCCAGACAGGGTGCACAAGGACCCAACCCTCCTTGAACCAGGTGCCTGTCCCAACTGCAACCCCAGGACAGTCTGCTCTTGGGAGGGGCCCAGAGAGGGCACTCTCCCTCAGCTGAGAGCTGAGACCCCAGGAACATTCTGAAGAGAGGGCCAGAGCGCTGGAGGGCAGCCAATCTCAGGGCTATGCAGGCCTGGAAACCAGACTCTAGGCCCACAGATGGTTGGCCAATCAAGGGAGCGGGTGCAGGGCACTGCAAAAAGCTCAGGGAGATCAAGGCGCACCCAGGAACAAGGAAATGCGAGACCAGTGACTTCGTGTCAGGATCACAGCTGATGCTCTCCCGAGGGGAAGGGGCCTCCAGCAGTGATGGACCCTGGGACAGCCTGTCTCTCACCCAGAGCCCTGAGGTCACAGGCTGAAGTAGTCTGCGGCCAAGCGCCCGTAGATGTCCGTGGTCCAAAGCACGTGGGCACGGCCTGAGGTCAGCAGCAGCTGGTGCAGCTCAGCCTCCACGCGGGCAAACTTCTCCTCATTGATGGAGGCCTCCAGCAGCACAGAAGCAGGCGGTGGCCAGGGCAGGCCCTCGTAGCAGTCCACGGGGAAGGGGTGCACCACCGTGCGCAGCTCCGCCTGTGCTGCTGAGTCCCGCAGGAGCTCCTTGAGGCCCGCCATGGACAGCGGGTTGCCATAGAGGCCGAGGTAGCGGAGGTGGGCGCAGCGAGTCAGCACAGGGAGTGTGGCCAGCAGCTGGGTGTCGGCAAGTTGGCACTCAGTCAGCTCGAGGTGCAGCAGTGTGGCCGCCGCCGCCTGCAGCAGACCCTGGAAGGGCTCCAGTTGGCTGCCAGACAGGTCGTTGCCACTCAGGTCCAGCTTCTTAAGGTGGACAGCATGGGGGCTGCGGGCCAGGAAGCGCAGGTCCTCAGGCAGCAGAGCGCAGAAGGCCAGCTCCAGGCTCTCCAGGGGGCTCTGCAAGGTGCTGCAGGGGAGATGGGGGTCACCGACTGGCAGGGCCAGGGGAGGGTCTGGGGAGGGAGGGGCAGAGCAGCAGTGGGGCCTGCCCACCTGAGCAGTTGGTCCAGCCGCCCGGAAAGGAGAGAGGAGCCCATGCTGAGCTCCCGGAGACGGGTGAAGCGGCCCATCTGGGCCAGGAAGTAGCGGAAGTTGTCCTCGCCATCCACAGAGGGCTGTCGCGAGTCCCCATGCACGTAGTGCAGCCGCAGGCTGGCTAAGTGCTGAAAGCGGGCCACGTGTGGGATGATCACAGACAGGCCACGCAGGCCCAGGTTGTTGAAGCGCAGGTCCACGCGGCGCAGGCAGCCCGCGTCCAGGAGCTGCAGCAGCGCCACCGTGTTGCGCATGGGCAGGTCCTCCGCCCGCAGGTCCCGGCAGCATAGCCGCAGCGGGCTGCCCACACTGCTGCGGAGCGCCTCCCGCAGAAACGCGTAAGAGGCCCGGTTCACCCGCAGGTCCACACGCACCTCCACAGGCACAGGGGCCAGGCCAGGCTCCACAGCGCCGCCCTGCTGCTGTGCGATGCAGGTGCGAGCCACAGCTGCCGTGCAGTCCCACATGCTCATGGTGCCGGGGTCTTGCTCCACACCATCATCCAGGAGGCCCGTCAGGTCCAGCACTCGCAGTGCATGCTTCCTGGGAGCACGGATGGGCTGAGGCAGGAGACGAGGGAGCCGAGCCCACACCCACTCCCAGCCCCCTCGGGACAGAAGCAACGTGCCTCTTCCTGCACTGAGCTCTGACAAAAGCCCACAACCTCTCAGGGAACCTCTTTGCACCCCCCAGGCCCGAGGGCCCCTTGGTGAGCGCGTACCTGCAGAGGGGCTGCGTGCCGGCCTCAGTTTCTGGGGTGTGGAGCCGGGCTGTCAGCCCCAGGATCACGGCCTGCATGCTCTCTGTGCTGGGCCTCTCCTGCAGCAGGGCCCGGCTGCAGTGTGCACACTCTTGCAGGAGCTGCTGGAAGCTGAGCAGGGGGAAGGGCCACGTGTGCACCAGCTCGCGCAGCACAACGGTCTTCTTGTCCATGAAGGCCACCTTGAACAGCAGGGGGAACAGCTCTCGTGGCAGCAGAGGCAGGGCCTGGCAGGCAGCTGGCTGGCACTGCAGCACCTGCCGTGTGCTCAGGAACACAAGTGTGTGCATGGCGCTGGGCCAGGTAGGAGGCCACCTGCAGGGAAGGGACCTTCAGCAGAAAGGACAGACCCCAGGCCATCGCCTGGCCACGGATCCCTCTACGCACTGGAAGTGAGAGCCTAGCACAGGGCCTGCTGCAGAGCCAACCCTCAGTGCTGGGCCGCAGCCCTGAAGAACAGTTGCTAGGTACCCAGCAATAGGCTGGATAGAGTGAAACGAGGGGGAAAGGCCACCCCCTAGTTCCCACCCTCCAGAAGCATGGGGGTCTCTTTAGGGAAACAAAGGCATGGAGCAGCACACGACAGCACAGCAGCAGAGGACCGTCCCACTTGGATGTCTCTTGACGGCTATTGCTCTGGAAAGCCCCCCCATCCATGGTTCAAGGAAGGCTCCCCACGTCACAAGGCCACTTATTAGAGGTCCTCTAATCACAAGTACAATAAAGCTCTGGCCCCTCCCCCCACAAGCACGGAGTGGGGTTGGGGGACAGGGTAGGGGCTGGAAGCTGCACCACAGTTCCCTCCCCCAACCCCCTCAAGGCTCTTGCAGGCCGCCCCAGATCCTCCGCAGCACAGCAGAGTGACCAGGAGCACAGATGCACCTTGATGAATACCAGAGTAGGTGGACAGAACAAGGACCCCGGGAACAGAACCTGAGTAAAGCAAGCCTTCACCATGAGCCCCCGCCCTAACTACTCCGTCCAGCAGTGCTGCCGTGCATGGAGACACAGAGAAAGAACTGCCCTGAGCCGCTAAGGGCCTTGTCATCTGTCTACACGTCTCCTTCTTCCCTGAAGAACCATGCGGAGAGCCCAAGTCTCAACCCCAGTGCATTCAGAAGGCCCCAAGCCAGACATTTCTCAGTTGGTTAGAAGCAGCTGCCAAAGGGGCACTCGGGGTACCGGGGTGTGTCAGCTCTTCTGATTTCAGCAAGAGCAACAGCCAAGCCACTTGCTGTGTGCCAGGCACCTCATCCCCCAAACTGCCTCCCGGTTACCCCCCTGAAGACACATTAGAAAACTAAGACCCAGGCCTTCCCCAACTTGGGTCGCAGCCTGGCTCCAGGCCTCACACAACTTCAGGCCTTAGGACACCGGTTCCTTAGCAGCCCCGGGCGCCAAGCCTCGGCCTCGCTCTGCCTGTGGACAAATCTCGCGAGGACGATTCCTACCTCGCTGTGACAGGACAGACCAACCGAGCACCTGTCACGAGAGGAAACGAGAGCAGCCAGAGTGGTCACCGGGGAAGGAGTCTCGGTGCGGTGGCCGCCGCCCCCTCCCGCCGACCCGCCGCTCCCCGTGTTTCCCGAAGACGCCCCCGCACGGCTCCTCCAGGCCTCGAGCCGCGGGAGGCGCTCAATCCGACGCCCGACGCTCCCCAGGGCCCGCGGCTGCTCAGCCCGAAGATCTGGGTCCCTCCCCACCCCGCAGCTGCACCGCTGGGCTCCCGGCAGGACCAAGAGAGCGTGCCGCCCCGCTCCGTGCCCGGCAGGCGGCCCGCGCTCACCCGGGGGCCTCCGTCCCCCGCAGCCGCCTCCACCGCCGACAGCCCCGCCTCGCCGTCCGCCGCACCCCGCCCGGCGGCGCCGCGCGCCGCGATGACGCTGTCGACCCCCATTGGCCGCCCCGCCAGGGCCCTGCGGATTGGCTGATGCGGCCCCTTGGCTGCCGCGGCGCCCCGCCCCCGACGGCGCCAAGCGCCGCCATTGGCTGGCGCCCGGCGTCCGCTCGCGGCGGGAGATTCGCGGGGCGCGGGACTCGGAGCCCGTCGGACGGGCGCGCCCCATGGAGCGACTGCGGGACGTGCGAATGCAGCTGCAGGCGTGGGAACGCGCGTTCCGGCGGCGACACGGGCGGCGGCCGGGCAAGGTGCGGGCTGCCCGGGGGCGGGGCGGCTGAGGCCGCGACCCCCGAATGACGCGCTCCCTTCACAGGAGGACGTGGCGGCGGCGCCCGAGGAGACCCGCGGTGAGCGCGCGGACGCGGGGCGGAGTGACGGGGAGTGTGCGGGAGCCGCTGGCTACCCGCCCGACCCCGGCCCCTGACCCTGACCCCTGACCCCGCCCCCAGCCCTCTACCGGGAGTACCGCGCCCTGAAGGAGACCCTGGGCCAGGCCGGCAGCGTCGGGCCCAGCAGCCCCGTGCAGTCGCTTCCGGCGGCAGCCGAGGAGGTACCCGGCCCCGATGCCCCGTTTTGCTTCCTGGAGCCGAGTTGGGGACCATCCTCCATGGAGCACAGGACTGGGGGGTGGGCTGCACAGGAGGAGGAGGACCAGGTCCCCCTCCCGGCCCCTGAGGGGCTGGAGACACCTTTGCCCCCCACACCAGCCTGTGCCTGCTCTGTGCCCCCACTGTCTCCTCCTGCAGGTGCTGGAGTCTAGCTGCTGGGGATCCCACCTGAATCGGGCTGCAGCCCAGAGACCCCATCCGGCTCCAGGGACAAGCCGTCAGGAGTCCGTGCAGGACTATGGGGAGAGGCTCAAGGCCAACCTAAAGGGCACCTTCCAGGTGTGGGTTAGGGGCGGGCCGGCAGTCCTCCCTGGGTCAGAACTGCTCGCAGCCCAGGGTCAGGATCCCCACACAGCCCTTCCTGTCAGCCTGTCCTTCCACACGCACACGCTCACGTTAGCAGGTGCACGTGCCTGCGGCACCAGCCCCGGCACAGCTTCTGAGAGGGGCTCAGGGCCAGCCTCTGCTCTCACCTCCTCATCTGCTCATGCCCCACACACCTCACCGTGCCCCGCCGCTGAGGGTGGGGACCCCGGCAGGTTTCAGAGTCTGGGAACACCCGGGGCCTGAGTTCCTGCTTGCGGGTCTGTCTTTCCCGTCCCAGGCTGGGCCACCCCTGCGCCGCATGCCCCGGCCTACACGAAGACCCTCCCCCAAGATGTCTTCCCTGGGGCCACCAGGTGCGGGAGCTGCCACCGTCTCTCTGGAAGAAGTCAGTGAGGCACCTCCCCAGCCTCCCAGGCCCCAGCTGAGGCCAGGCCGGCTCCAGCAGCTGCAGGCATCCCTGAGCCTGCGGCTGGGCTCCCTGGACCCTGACTGGCTACAGCGGTGTCACAGTGGGACCCCAGATTCTCTGGGGACCCCTGAGGCCTGCCAGCCTGTCCTGGGCACAAAGGAGCCACAGTCTCTGACTTCAGGCGTCCCATCTGCCCTTGGTCTCAGCACTGGCCCCGAGGCACCTTTACAGGGCTCAGAGGCTCCAGAGTCAGTGCAGAAAGCCGGACACAGAGCCGGGACCTTCCTGCCTGGCCGCAGTCAGGGCAAGAAGCGGAGATGGAATGGGGACCCAGAGGGCAGTCCTGCGCAGGCCCAACAGGACAGTGGCCAAGTGGGACCCCTGCCTGAAGGCGCTGGGGCTGCAGTGCTGGCAGAAGACTGTCCAGAGGAGCCCGTGCAGGCACAGCCCCCCAGCGGCCCCCCAGCCCCCAGGTACCACAGCGTCAGCCCACCAGCAAGGCGGACTTCAGCAGGGCCAAGGTGGGGAGAGCTCTGGGCACGTCCCACCTGCGTGTCCCTTCTAGGCCCGCTGCCCGGGACAGGGGTAATTACGTGCGACTCAACATGAAGCAGAGACGTTACGTGCGGGGCCCAGGCCCACGTGGCAGACTTCTCCGCAAGCAGGTGAGATGGCAGCGGGTGCTCCCCTCGCCCAACCTGACTCTGACCTCGTGACCCTTCTTTGTGGCTTCTTCCCCAGGTTTGGAGGCAGAAGTGGCGGAAAAAGGGGGAGTGTTTTAAGGGTGGTCAGCCTAGAGCCACAGAAAAGGATTCCTGCTTCCGGTGTGGGCAGCTGGGCCACTGGGCATCCCAGTGCCCCCGGTCAGGTGAGGCCTCTGCCCTGGGTAGTGGGCTGGGCAGCACGGCTTGGGGAGTGTTGTGTTCTTTGGGGATGGGGAGGGTCTGTCTTAAGCAAAAGGCCCTACTAACTCAGTTTTGTCCCAGAACTGACCACGGTTCCCCAGGAGGGTGACAAGGATGAGGAGGATGGACAGAGCCTCCCCACGCTGGAGGAAGCAGCCCAGAGGACAGGCACTGCCTGCCTCCAGCTCCCCGGTGAGTGAGGTGGTGGAGAGGTAGCCAGCGACCTTCTTACTAGGACGATGCCAGCCCAGCCGGGAGCTCCTACACCACCTGCTCCTGTCTGCCCCCAGCAGGGGAGGACAAGGCAGAACCTGCTGGGCCTGAGGTGCTGGTTCCTGTGGAGCAGCCTGTGCCTGAGCCACCATGCCTGCCCCACACGGTGCCACCACTCTACCCACCCGGGCCCACTGGACAGGTGGCAGGTAAGCAGACAGCCACCGGCCTAGATTCTTAACCGAGGGACAGGCTTGCTCGGGGCCATGCTGACCAGCACCCATGTCCACAGAGACGCCAGCTGCAGTGTACCAGGCCCTGGAGCAGCTGGGGCACCGAGCCTTCCGCCCCGGGCAGGAATGTGCAGTCATGCGCATTCTGTCTGGTGAGCATGGCAACCCTGGGGGGAGGTGTGGGGGCGGGGGGGGGCGGTCCTCAGCAGCGCCACTGACCTTGGTCCCACCCAGGCATGTCCACGCTGCTGGTGCTGCCCACGGGTGCTGGCAAGTCCCTGTGTTATCAGCTCCCCGCACTGCTGTACGCCCGGCGGAGCCCCTGCCTCACCCTGGTCATCTGTCCTCTCCTGTCACTCATGGACGACCAGGTGGGTGGGCAGGACCCTCGGGTGCAGGCGGAAGGCAGGAGCTGACATCGTGAGGGCAGCAGGGATGCGGCTGGCCAGATACGGGCCCTCCATGAGAAGCAGCAGGGTTAGGGGGTGCCCTGGGCTACCTGTCCTTCAGTGCTCCTGAGGCGAGGCCCCCGGCAGCTCTGCTCTTGGGGCTGGGCTCCGGGAGTGGTGTTTTCTCCTTGGGCCCTGTGGGGACACAGCGGCAGCCACTGGGCTGAGCGACCTGGAGAGGCATTTGGGGAAGGGGCCCCCTGGGTGGCCTGCTTCAGGCCAAGCTGCCGTATCTGCAGGTGTCCGGCCTGCCCCCAGGCTTGAAGGCGGCCTGTGTGCACTCAGGCCTGACCAGGAAGCAGCGGGACTCTGCCCTGCAGAAGGTGAGGGGCCTCGTGGGGCAGGGGCGGCGGGTGGGCCATGGGTGCTAGTCCTGACCATTGCTGTCCCCAGGCGCTCGCTGGCCGGGTGCAGGTGCTGATTCTGTCGCCGGAGGCGCTGGTTGGGGCCGGGGCAGGAGGCCCTGCGTGCCTCTCTCGGTTGCCCCCGGTGGCCTTTGCCTGCATTGACGAAGCCCACTGCATCTCTCAGTGGTCCCACAACTTCCGGCCCTGCTACCTGCGCGTCTGCAAGGTGAGCCTGCCCCGGGCCACAGGCGAGCAGGCCAGGGAGGCGGGCGGGCAGGCAGGCAGCCGTCCTCAGCGCCCCTCCTGCGCAGGTGCTGCGGGAGCAGCTGGGCGTGCGCTGCTTCCTGGGCCTCACGGCCACGGCCACGCGCAGCACCGCCCTCGACGTTGCGCAGCACCTGGGCGTAGCCGGGGACGCTGTCCTCAGGGGGCTAGGCACCATCCCCACCAACCTGCACCTCTCCGTGTCCACGGACAGGGACCCAGACCAGGTAGGTGTGCGGCACCCAGGCCTGGCGGTCACCCTGCCTCCTGTCTCCCCCCGCCGACCACCGTTTCCCTCCAGGCATTGGTGACGTTACTGCAGAGTGACCGTTTTCGCCCCCTGGACTCTGTCATTGTTTATTGCAACAGACGAGAGGACACGGAGCGCGTCTCCGCTCTGCTCCGTACCTGCCTGCGTGAGGCCTGGGCCTAGGGTGGAGGCGGGGCGGGGCCCCGGAAGGCCCGGGAGGCACCGCCCCGACCCCCGACCCGTTGTCTTCTCCGTAGGAGGCGGTGCCACGGGGTCTGTGGCGGAAGCCTACCACGCTGGCATGTGCGCCCGGGAGCGGCAGCGGGTGCAGCGGGCCTTCATGGAGGGTCGGCTGCGGGTGGTGGTGGCCACAGTGGCCTTTGGGATGGGGCTGGACCGGCCGGACGTGCGGGCTGTGTTGCACCTGGGGCTGCCCCCGAGCTTCGAGAACTACGTGCAGGCTGTGGGCCGTGCCGGGCGTGACGGGCAGCCTGCACACTGCCACCTGTTCCTGCAGCCCCAGGTTGGTGGTCGCCCCGCCCCCGCCCCCATGCAGCGCCACAGCGCATGCTCACGGCCATCCTGCTGTGCAGGGTGAGGACCTGTGGGAACTGCGCAGGCACGTGCACGCGCACGCTGTCGACTTCCTCTCGGTGAAGAAGCTGGTGCAGTGCGCGTTCCCGCCCTGCGCCTGCGCCCGCGCCCATGCCCAGCGGCTCTCGGAGCAGGTGGAAGGCGAGAGTCCCACGAGGTGTTCTGCCCTGTCCCCGCGGGAGGCGCAGCAACCCAGCCGTGAGGGCGCAGCCTGGTGCCCGGGCCACAAGCGGGCCCTGCCCGTGCAGCCGACAGTGCAGGCCCTGGACATGCCTGAGGAGGGTGAGATCCGGGGCAGTTGTTGGGGGTGGAGGGTGCCCGCCTCCCGCGTGCCCTGAGTCCCGCTCTGCCCCCAGCCATTGAGACCCTGCTGTGCTACCTGGAGCTGCACCCGCAGCGCTGGCTGGAGCTGCTGGCACCCACCTATGCCCACTGCCGCCTGCGCTGCCCTGGGGGCCCGCCCCAGCTCCAGGCCCTGGCCCGCAGGTGAGCGCACGTGGTCCCCCGGGCTGGGACAGGGCAGAGGACCCCGGCTGCCAGTCACTGCCCCTTCCTCTGGCGCAGATGCCCTCCTCTGGCTGCGTGCTTGGCCCGGCAGCCGCCCGAGGACGCAGGTGGGGGCGGCGGCACGGTGGAGTTTGACGTGGTGGAGCTGGTAGACTCGCTGGGCTGGGAGCTGGGCCCTGTGAGGCAGGCCCTCCAGCAGCTGCAGTGGGAGCCGGAGCCCAGCACAGGTGCGCCACGCCCCAGCCCTCCTGTCCCTGCCTGCCCTCCGCCTGCCCCCCCCCCCCCCCCCCCCCCCCCCCCCCCCCCCCCCCCCCCCCCCCCCCCCCCCCCCCCCCCCCCCCCCCGCCTGCCCCGTCTGACACGCTCTCCGGCAGGTGTGCCTCGGGGTACAGGGGTGCTGGTGGAGTTCAAGGAGCTGGCCTTCCACCTGCACAGCCCCGGGGATCTGACAGCCCAGGAGAAGGACCAGATCTGCGACTTCCTGTATGGCCGTGTGCAGGCCCGAGAGCGCGAGGCCCTGGCCCGCCTGCACCGCGTGTCCCAGGCCTTCCATAGGTGGCGGGATGGGGGAAGGGGGCGGGGCCTGGGCAGGCTGGGGCGGGGCCTGGGCGGCCACAGCTCTTAACATCTTGTCTCCCTGCAGTGTCGCCTTCCCCAGCTGCGGACCGTGCCTGGAGCAGGTGGACGAGGGGCGCAGCGCCAAGCTCAAGGCCCTGCTCTGCCACTACTTCCAGGAGGAGGGCCCGGGGGACGTAGAGGACGACCAGGGCCCAGAGCCGGGGCAGGCAGGGGTGCGTGCCGGCCTTCTGTGGGGCACGGGGGGCCTGGGCCATGGGAGCGCTGGGAGGCCTGACTGTCCCCCACCGCACATGCAGCTGCAGGACTGGGAGCCCCAGATCCGCAGGGACATCCGTCACTTCCTGTCCTCATGGCCAGAGCAGCGGTTCTCAGGCAGGGCCGTGGCCCGCATCTTCCACGGCATTGGTGAGGGCCGGGAGGCTCAGCCCCAGCAGGGGTGGGGTGGGGTGGTGAGGGTCGGTGCCAGGCAGGGGTCCTCAGGCTGGGGTCTCTGTTCCACTGCAGGAAGCCCCTGCTACCCGGCCCAGGTGTACGGGCGCGACCGGCGCTTCTGGCGGAAGTATCTACATCTGAGCTTTGATACGCTGATGCGCCTGGCCACCGAGGAGGTCCTGCTGTGGGGCCGCTGACCGCCCCGCCCCCACATCCCAGCGGTGCAAGCAGGGCCCTGTCATAGCGCAGAGACGGTCAGGTGCAGCCACTCATTGAGGCAAAAATGAGGGGACACTGATGGCCAGGACAGTGGCCACCCCGGGCAAAACCCGCTGCCAGACATGTAGGGACACGCAGGCCCCAAAAGGCAGAATAAAGGATGCTCAAGTTACTTTTAGGGCTCCTCCTTTCCAGTGGGGCAGTGCCCACACCTGAGGGACACCACACGTCACAGCCTGGCCAGTCTTGCTCAGTTTTATTGACCAACTCAGGGCAGGCTGCCGGGCGCCAGGCCCAGGCACACGATGGGCATGGCGGAGAGGATGAGGAACAGGGAGAAGCAGAGGGGCAGCCCCAGGCTGTCAGCCAGGGCTCCGGCCAGTGTGCCCAGCAGCAGCTTCCCCAGCAGCTCCAGTGTGGCCAGGAGGCTGTAGTGTGTGGCCTGTGGAGGGGTGGCCAAGTCAGAATCTGCTCGGGCCCCTGCCCCATGGCACACTGCGTGCCAGGCCCGCTGCTCACCTGCAGGGCACTGTGTGCCCGCTGGCTGCAGCGCATCATCAGTGTGAAGGTGGTGGTGGTGGCCAGGCCCCCCAGGAAGTGCTGCAGACACAGGCTCAGCAGGGCTGCCCCTGTGGACACCGAGGTCAGCAGGGCCCAGGGCCCCCGCTATGCCTCCCCCCACGAGGCTAGCCCCTCACCTCTCACAACTGTGCCAGGGCCCAGCCTGGCACCTGGGGCATCCAGGTAGAAGATCAGGACGGTCTGGCAGGCCAGGCCCCCAAGACGGATGCGAAACACCGACCTCAGCAGGGGCAGCAGCTGCCTGGGGTGCGGAAATGGGGCAGGTCAGGCAGGGGCTATGGGCAGGTGGTGGCAAGCAGGTGGGTGGGGCAGGCTCAGGAAGGCTCACCAGTGCCTGGCCAGCAGGGCCCCGCCCAGGGATGAGCCAGCAATGGAGCAGGCCACGGTGCCCACCCCGTTCCAGAGCCCTAGCTCCGGGGCAGACAAGCCTCGGTCCAGCAAGAGCAGCGGGAACAGGCTGCCAGCGCCCTGCTCACCTGTGGGGACAACGTGAGAAAGGCAGCACCTCACATCAGCAGTGGGGGCCTCGTGCTCCCCAGCCTGGCCGCTGCCCTGCCTGTCCTGGGAGACGGTGTTCACTGGGCGTCAGCCAAAGCCTCAGGGTCAGCACGACCAAAGGTCTGTGGCTGGAGCTCCGTGGCGGGGCTCCAGCCGGGGTTCACACCCCAGGAAGGGCAAGACCTCCACCCCTGCTGTTGGCTAATGCAAGCCCTCACTCACCCAGCTTGTAAGTGAGCACGAAGCCCGCCGTCCACAGGGTCCCAGACACGGCTAGCAGGTCCCGCAGAAGGTGCAGGGTGTGTGGGGGCTGTCCTGAGGGCGGAGGCCTAGGTAGTTGTTTCAAGGCGGGTGCAGCCCAGGCCAGGCCAGCAGCCAGCCAATAGGTGGCCGCGAGGAGCAGGAAGAGCAGGGGCCAGGAGAGGGTGGGCACAAGAGCCAGCAGCCCACCCCCTGCCAGCACTGCCCCCAGCTTGTAAGCAATCACCTGCACGGTGTTGCCGGGCCCCAGTTCAGCTGGCTCCAGTAGCTGCACGGCCAGCGTGTCCAGGGCCACATCCTGCACGGCTGCACCCAGGTTTAGCAACAGAAGCAGCCCCACCACGGTGACAGGCAGCCCGGCCTGGCCAGCTCCGACAGGAGGCAGAGCTGCCAGCAGCCCACACACCAGCCCCAGAGCAGCTGTGCTGAACGTCAGCCAGGCCCTCGGGGAGCCTCGCGTGTCCACCAGTGGGGCCCACACCAGCTTCAACAGCCATGGCGCGTACAGCACCTTGGCCAACCCCACGCGTGTCAGGGAGAGGCCCCCAGCTCGCAGCAGCATGGGCAGCAGGCCAGACTGCAGCCCGTAGGGCAGGCCCTGCACCAGGTAGAGGCCAGCCAGCGGCAGCAGCTTCTCGTGCATGGCCAGTGCTGCGCGCCCAGGCCCTGGTGGCTGGGGCTGGGTTCAAGGCCGGAGGTTCCCCCCGCCCCCACGCAGTCGGGTCAGAGCAGTTCCGCGTGTGGTCCGGCCAGGATGGGGTCAGGGATCCCACGGCAGCATGGCCTTTGGACTGTGCCAGGCAGGGTTATGGTTAGGGCCGTACTGGCCAGCGTCCGCGCTCGCGCACTCGAAGCCCTCAAGACTGCACACCGTCCTCCCGTCCGGGCCCTGCCCAGCCCGGCAAGCGGCCCGGAGATGCGAGACCATAGAGCTCCCGAGCGGGCCAGAGCGCCGGATCGTGCGCGGGCGCCCCCGGTGGCCAATCTGGGTGCTGCGGGCGAATGGCGGACCGATCAAACCGAGGCCCATACTATCCTGGTCCCTCCCCGGGTTAGTGGGTCCGCCTCCAGATCACCTGGACCTAGACCCTAACTCTCCAGAAGTGCTTCCTAGTATCTCACCTAGAACCTGGTTGCTGTAGTAGCGGCAGGGTCTCCCCAGCAGCCTCCATGGAGGGCTGGCCTCCTAAGGTTGCACAGTCTACTACTGCATACTTCGGCGCTTGGCCCCTCCCTTCCACCGAGCTCGTGGGAAGTGAGGGCCATGTGGCTGCAGAAGGCCATGGAAGGCCGGCTTGTGCAAAGGTCGGGGGCCCAGGCTCAGCCAGCTGCTGCCTGCGACACCCTCTAGTGCCCAGTGACAAGACCAGGAAAGTGTGAGCAGGCAAGCCCTGCTGAGAGAAGCCCTTCTCTCCAAGTAGAAGCTAACTGTGGGGTCTCCCGTGCCCGCTCCTGTCCATAGCTGCGCCCGAGGGGCTGCCAAGGCCCCGAGGTGCAGGAGTATTGCACCGGGTGAGGAAGGCCTCCTGAGCAGACAAAGCTGCTGGAGCCGTGGCCAGCACTGTCCCCAAGCCTAGGGTCCCAGAAGCTGGTGGCCCGACCCCATAGCCACCTGCAGGCAACGCCCTTAGCTGCTGAGGCGCACTTTAAGTGGATTACCTGTCATTTCTACACATTTTGGAGGCCCGTCTATAAAATAGGGACAACCCTCCCTACCCCCAAGGACCACCTGTACAGTGACCCACAACAGTGTTTGGTGTGCGCGCACACACAGTAGGTGCTCATCCGTGTTCCAGGGGCAAGGACACAGGGCTGCCCACCGGCCCCAGCTCTCCCCAGGTGCCTCTTCCCCAGCATCTCGCCTGCTCCCTTCACCTGCACCTGCCCTCAGGTGCTCCACCTCGGGAGCCCTTCCACCCCCCCACCCACCCCACGGGCTGGACTCGCACAGGGATGTCACACACAATCACTGCATACTTTCAACATCACAGGCGAAGTGAGACCAATTTGTCCTTGCTCCCCTCCCTGCTCTTGGCAGTTAGGAGAACCAAGATTTCATCCTGGAGCCCACGGAAGGCACTGGGATTTGCAGAAGGTCACCTCCCCTGGGAGTAGCCCCCTGACCACTCCTCCCGATGGCAGGCCAGTGTTCCACTTAAGGCTGGGCGCCCAGGCCTGCCCAGAACCCCAGCGCACAAGGGCAGTCAGGAGGCAAAGGTGGGGCAGGTGTGCCGCCAAGCAGCCAGGCTGTGCCACAGCTTTATTGGAGGGCTGCGCCCAGGCAGGGGCCCCGTCCCACAGGCCCCAAGTCCAGAGGCCCACCCCTCCAGAGACCCTCAAGGCTCCCGCACGGTCAGTCCGGGGTCGCCCGGCCTAGGCCCTGGCAGGACTCAGGAGTACTCGCGGGTGAACTTGGCGTGGAACTGGCTCAGCTTCTCCAAAAGGGACCGCAGCTTGTCCATGGGGGGCAGAATGGTCATCCTGAAAGGGGGAGAAAAGTAAGCGAAGCGGGGGCGGGGCCGCGGGGAGGGGCTGCGCTGCCGGGGCTCACCGGAAGTGGTAGGTGCCCTCCCGCTGCCCGAAGCCGCTGCCTGGCACCACGCAGATGCCGGTCTCCTCCAAGAGGCGCATGCAGAAGAACATGTCAGGAGCCACGCCCAGCTCCTGGGGAGGGGGCGGGGCCTGCGGTCAGGGCGGGGCAGCCCAGGACCCCCGCCCCTCCCCCACGGGCCCCGTCCCACCCGCCGGGCCTCTAGCACCTGAGCGCACTGGACCGCTCGCGGGGGCAGCTGCATGCTCGGGAAGGAGTACATGGCGCCTTGCACTGGGTTGCAGCGGATGCCGGGAGCCTCGTTGAAGACCTGCTCCGTGAGTCTGGCCTTGGCCGCTAGCTCGGCCAGCACCTCCTGCCTCTCCTGCGGACCGAGAGCGCGTCAGGCCGGGCTGGGGTCGCGGCGCACCCCCGCCCGCGCCGCCCCTCCACGCCCCACCCGGCTCACCGCCTGGAACTGCGCGAAGGAGGGATCCGAGGGCGCGGGCGGGCTGACCACCACGTGGAGCAGGACCTGGCCAGGCACGGGCGGGCACAGCCGCACACTCATCAGCTTCTGCATCTGCTGCTGCACCGCGGCATCCATGTTCACCACCTCCACGTAGCCGCCACGGAACCCGCACCTGCGGGCGAGGGCGGGCATTGAGGCAGGGCCGGAAGAAGCGGTCGGCGGGGTCTGCGAGCTCCCGCTCCCCCCCCACCCCCGGCCCACACGCACTCGCCCATGTAGCCCTTGGAGACCGAGTGGAAGGAGGCGAGCTCCTGCTGCGTCGCGTACGGCGGCCCCATCTCCGTGAGCACCTTCTTGAACGAGTGGAACTGCGAGCCCTCGGCATACACGTTGTCCTGGTACACCTGCACGGGCGACGGCGTCACCGGAGGCGCCTGCTGCCGCCCCATTCCCCCACCCCACGCGCCCCTGCCAGCACCTCATCGGCCATGAGGAAAAGGCGCTCCTCGAAGGCGAACCGGATCACGGCCTCGATGCACTCGCGGGTCTGCACCTGCCCTGGGTGGCAAGGGACGCGTCATGCTGAGAGCGAGCGGCTCTGCACGCGAGTGGCGACGGCGGCGGCCGGGGGGAGGTCTGACCCGGGCTCGGCGGGGCGGGGGAAGGGGCGGAAGGGGCGGGAAGTGGGGGGCGGGTGGGGGCAGGCGGCGCACCAGTGGGGTTGCCCGGGTTGATAACGCAGAGCGCGCGCGGGCTGCAGTGGTCACGCGCCTGGCGCAGCGCGCGCCGCAGTTCGGCCACGTCGAGCGCCCAGCCGCGCTGCTCGTCCAGGTAGTAATCCACCTGCACCGCGTTGAGCTCGGCCAGCGCGGCCGAGTAGAGCGGGTACTGAGGGATGGGGATAAGCACGCCCGTGCGCCCGCGCCCCTCGCCGGATACCAGCAACTTGAGCACTGTCTGCGGGCGGAATGGGGAGGCGGCGTTGGCGGGGCCAGGGGCCGCACCGGACCCCGCGCGCCACTGTGCCAAGAGGAGCCAGGCCGACCCGGCCGCGGTGTCCTCCTGCCCTGGACCCAGCCTACCACGATGGCGTCGCTGGCCCCCGTGGACAGGAAGACGTTGTTGGGGTCCGCGGGAATGCCTCCGTCGCGCCGCTGGATGTACCGCGCCACATCCTCGCGGATCAGCTGGATGCCGGAGCTGATGCTGTAAGCCCCTGGGCCAGGGGGCGGGGCAGGACAGCGGTGGGGGCGGCGGAGGACGTGTGAGGTCCCCTCGCAGCCCTCCCCAAGAGCTCCTCCCCTTCCAGGGGGCGGGGACTCCCTTGGGACAGCCTCACTCCTCTTCCCGCTCCTCCCAGGGGCTCGGGCCGGTTCCTGGCACTCACCTAGGCTCTGGCCCCCGCACGCCTGCAAGATGCGCTCCGCCCTTCTCTTGGCATCGTCGGGGAAGTCGGGGCTGTTCAGGAGATCGGGGTGGACGCAGAGGGCCAGGACCTGGGAGGCGTGAGTGCTGAGGCCAGGGCACATGGGCTGACGGGGGAGGGTCGCTGGGCCGCGTGAGCCTCACCTGGCGCAGGAAGGTGATGGGCTTCTGCCCCATGGCCTGTGCGTCCCCGATGTTGGCGCGGATGACCTCTGTGAAGGGCTTCTTTATGCCCTGGGAGGGTGGAGGCAGGACTGTGAGAATGGGCCTCATTAGTCCCGCAGGCCCTGTCCCACGCCCAGGTGCAGCCTGCAGGGAAGTCTGGGGGCTGGGGCCATACCTGGCGCAGCTCCTGCTCCAGCTCCAGGGCACGCAGCACGATGGGGCCGCGAACGGCGTACTCCACCCTCTGCACACACCGGTTCATGGTGTCCAGCGTCAGCACCTTTTCCCTCCGCTCATTCATTGCAGCCTGGCTGTGGCCGCCTGCCCTCAAGGCCATGACCCTGCCCGGACCAGGCTGGAAGGAGGCTCCGGAGGCGGCGGGGGGTCCAGAGGGTGTGATGGGGGCAGCTGGGTCCAGGCTCTGGGGGCCGGGCCGGGAAGGAGGCACCTGGGACGGTGGCTCAGGGGAGAGGGCACGCTCTTCACTACAGCCCGCTGGCCCCACTGAAAGCAACAGGAGAGGCTGGAGGAGGAGCTGGGGCCATGGGGCCCCGCCCCAACAGCCTGGGCACAGCTCTGCCCCAGGGAGTCACAGGGAGTGGGTGAGGAGGCAGGCGGGGCTTGGGACAAGGCCCAGCGCCTGCCCAGTGTCCCCATGGCAAGGGAGCAGGAGACCCACATGGGGGGTAGGGACAGACAGAAAGTTCACAGAGCTCTGAGGCACTGGGTCTGAAGGAGGGCAGGTGGACCGAGCGGTCCGAGGGGGTTGGCAGAGCTGGGCAGGGCTGAGCCCCAAGCGGAGAATGAGTCCTGGGGCCTCGGGTTTACCCCAGCAGGGGTCTGTGGAGACCCAGCCATTTCAGGCCCCCATCTTTGCCTGGGCCAGGAGGCTGGTCTCCCAGATGACTAAGCCAGGCCTCAGGAACCCTGGGGTGTCGGGGGGAGGGGAGTAAGGCACTCAGACAGGGGTCTCCATCGCCGCCTTCCCCCCAGGGCCTTGGGCCCCATCATCCCTGCCCTGCCAGTCTCTGGATTGGGGTGTTGGGGGAGGGCCCTTGGACCCCTCTGCTGCTGTGTGCCCTTCCACAGGCCACCCTCTGGGGCTGCCCTTGGGGCCACACCACAGGCAGAGTGACCTGAGCTCCACTTCCCAGTTGCTCCTGATTGGTGGTGAGAGTGGGAAGCCAGCCGTGATAGGCCCTCAGAGCCCCACCTCCCCACGCCCTGCCCCGGGTGGCTGTCCCCAGCTGCCTGCATTGGAGGGCCACAGCCAACACTCCAGCAGGGCTGTGGCCAGAGGGGAGCCTTGCACCTGCCACCTGGAGAGAGGACAACGGGGGGCACAGGCATGGCCTCTCACCTCGCACCTGTCCGCTGCACGGCCACTCCGCTGCCACTCCGGCCACCCTGCACGCAGTCCTGTCCATCTGGCCTCCAGGCCAGAGCACAGGTTAATAAGGGCCCAGCCCCAGGCGGAGCCAGCCCCGCCCGCCCCCTGGCAGCAGGGCACGAGTGGCAGCCTGGTGGCAGGTGGACCTTGGGCAGCTGCACCGCCCCACACACTAAATTTAACCAGCAGCCTACCCCTGGCCCTCCCCCTAGTCGGACACCCCTCTAACCACTGATGTTCAGGGAAGGGCAGGCCCTGTGGACACTGGGCTGACTGACTTGATGTCCAGTGGGGAGGGGAAGGTGACCTGGGTCCATGCCACCCAGTGCTGGTTGGCCCCAAGCTGCCTGCCGTGAACAGATGAGCTGGCAGTGCCTTCAACCCTCCCACTTAAGGCCCCTAAAGGGCCCCTGTCATCCCAACACATCAGGCCCAGCCAGCTCAGAGCCCGAGTGGCCAACTGCTGGCCCCCTCTGCCAGCCCAGGCAAAAGCTGGTGGCCAGGCCCCAGGACCAGGCTGCGTGCCAAGAATGGGGGGCCCATCCCCCGGGGGGGGGGGCTGCTGACACTAGCCTTGGACAGGCTTCACCCCTCTAGCTCCAGACCCTCACTTCCAACCAGGATCCCGGTCCCCCAGGCCTGGTCCCCAGTGTGTCCTTACGAAGCTCCCTGCCCCCACCAGGAACACAAGGAGTTACAGAGACGTCTCCAGGAAGCCGGGCTTCCTGCCCAGGGCTGTGGGCCTCTGTCCCACGCAGGGGCCAGGCCACCAGCAGCGAGCCCCAGCGCGCAGCGACAGGCCCCAGACAGTAGGTGCTCATGGGGACGGTGCAGCCCAGCCCAGCGACACGGCACCTCCCCACCGTGGGGCAGTGGCCCAGCTGAGACACACACGGCAGGTGGCAGGATGGCCCTTTATCAGGTCACAGGATGGAACTTGGTCTATGCAGCCAGGTGCCCCCACCCCAGGAATGGCGTCTGCCACACAGGTCCGCTCCTGAGTAGGGCAGCCCCTCGCTGCCCGCCTGCCTGCAGGGCGCACGCCGGGGTCACGAGAGCGGGGCCCCAAGGCGGCCATCAGTGGGCTTGGCCGCAGCACCCAGCGCCCAGCGCGCCAGCCCCTCACATGAGCAGGCAGCACGGCCTCTTCTCGGCGGGGGCCTCCTCCGAGGGGGCTGTGAGCTTGAGCAGGGGCGGGTCCCCCCCAGCCCTGGAGCCGCACTCGGGCTGAGGGGCCTCGATGTCCAAAGACAGGCCAGGCTCTGGGGGCTCGGGCCCCTCGGGCACGGGGTGCTGCAGCTTGGCAGCGGCTCGCTGGCGCTTGAGCTCTGCCAGGGTGTGGTGGGCGCTGCTCTCCAAGGGGCTCAGCCGGTAGGAGACACTGCGGTCCAGCCGCTTGGAGTACAGGTGCCGGCCCGGGGCACCCCCCGCACGGCCATTGTGCGGCTTGGACACCTCGGGGTCCTCCTCCTGTGGGGGAAGTACAGGCCCCAGAGGCCATCAGGAGGGCCCTCTCTGGCCTCGGACCCCCAATGGGCAGCAATCAAAGGGCAGCCAGGGGGTGCACTAGCCTGGTCCGTGGGCACAGGGCGACGTGTGTACCCCACAGTGAGGACGGGGCTCACCTCCGGCGCTGGGGGCGGGGGCCTGAGCTCCGCATCTGTCTGGCGGTCGTCGTCGTCCTCAGGCGGCTCCGGGCTGGTAGGTGGCGGCTGCTGCCACACGATGGCCTCCTGGGCGTGCTCCTTGCGGTACAGCCTGGTGCGCTGGGTCAGACTCACGCGCCTCACCACCTTCCTGAGGGAGGGCAGGGTGAGGGTGGGGGGAGCACGGCGCCTGCCCTATGGACTCTGCCCGGGCCTCCAGCTGGCACGGTGGCTGCCAGCGGAGCAAAGACCTGGGGGCGGGGCCTCGGCGCTCACCCCCGGCTGCCTGCGCTGGAGGTGCGGCGGCGCAGCAGGGTGTGCTGGCGACCTTGGGCGCGCAGGAGCGCATCATGCTTGTGCTTCAGCTCCAGCAGCTTGGCCCGCACCTCTTCGTCCCCACACACGTCTGCAGAGAAACGGATGGAGCATCATGGCGCGTGCCCGCCCGCGGGTCCCCGCACCAGAAACAGGCAGCCCCCAGCTCACCAAGAGGCGTCTCGTCCATCAGGGACCGCGCGTTGAGATCGGCCCCGTGAGCCACCAGCAGCTCCACTAGGTGCACCTGCGGGCCGAGGAGCGCAGGCTGCTGGAGGCTCCGAGCTCCCGGCTGCCCACGCCCCGGCCGCCCCGGCCCCGAGCTCACCTGTCCCCAGTAGGCGGCCGCGTGCAGCGGCTCCCAGCCGTCGCGGTCCTTGGTGCTCAGGTTGGCCCGGTGCTCTAGCAGCAGAGCAGCCGCCTCACTGAACCCACTGGCAGCAGCAACGTGCAACTGCAGGCAACCCATCCACTGAGTCCCACCACGCCCCCCAGCAGCGACCCCCACCCCCCGTGTTCCATGGTTCTGCCCTGTCCTCACCAGCGTGGCCCCCTGGTCCCGGGGGGCATTGAGGTCGGCCCCTGAGTGCAGCAGGCTCCGGATGTCCTCCAGCATATGCAGCTCCGGTAAGGCCCGGGCAGCCTCGATGCTGTCCTGTGTGATGCCTGCGGGGCCACAGGCTCAGGCCCCCCCCCCCCCCCCCCCCCCCCCCCCCCCCCCCCCCCCCCCCCCCCCCCCCCCCCCCCCCCCCCCCCCCCCCCCCCCCCCCCCCGCCCCCGCGCCGTGTCTGCAGAAGGGTCGCACTCACCTCTGTCGGCCATGGCCGTTTCAAGGCAGTCCAGCGTCTGTTCATCCTCGCACAGGTCGTAGGGCATGTTCCCATCAGTGTTGACTGCCAAGAGGTCAGCGCCACTGCAGGGAGGATGGACAGGGCGCTGGCCGCAGTACCCCCTCACCTTCTCCTCCCGGGGAGGCCCCAGCCCACCCACAGGGGTCCCTGCTCTGTGGAAGCTGGCGCTGGGGCTAGCGGTGAGGAGGCCCTGCCCCAGCTGCCCCAGCTGCCCCCGCCCTGGCTCCAATCCTCAAGCCAGGTAGGTGTCCTCCAGTCTCACCTGCGTCTCTGGGTTCTCGGCACCCATGTGCCCCCATGAACATGCACCGAGCGGGGTGCCGGGACTCTGGAGGCCCCAGGGAGCAGGGCTCAGGTGGGAGCTAAAGTGGGCCCAGAACACGGGGACGGGGCATGGGGGCTGCTATGGAGAGGAGAGGGGTGGGGCCTGGGTTCCTGTGTGTACCCAGCTACCTCAAGACCGTGCACCCCCACACACCAATGCCAATGCCTGGATGTCCCATGGACCACCTGAGCCCCCAGCCGCTATCCTCCAGAGGGGTCAGAGTGCAGGGGCCGTGGCAGAGAATGCCTGGGCCCTCGTAAAGCTGACCGCCTGCCGTTCTCCAAGGCAGGTGCTCAGCACCCTGTCCTGCTGCACCCTCCTCACTGGGAAAGGCCCCACCTGTGTCCAGGTACCCATCCCTCCTTGCCACCCCACCCTCATCACTGACGAGAAAGGCACTTCTCCGTGCAGACTCTGGAGAGGCCAAGGCCTGCCCTGAGGGGCTTCCCAAGCTCCTGCGGTGCTGCCCAGTGGGAGGACCCTGCCCTGAGTACCCGCCCGCTCCCTGGGGTCCCTGGAGCAGGGGCATACTGCCTGCAACCCAGACGCCTGGCTCTGCAGGAAGGCCTTCCCACCCCGCCCAACACAGGTGCCCACTCTGGCCACACCTGCTCCCAGTTGGCCCTACCAGGCAATGAGCAGCTCCACCAGGTGCAGGTGGCCACACGTAGCTGCAGCATGCAGGGGGGTCCAGCACTCACTGTCACGGGCGTTGACCTGGGCCCCAGCCTGCAGGAGCTGCTGCACCATCTCCCGGAAGTCATCAATGCAGCTCTGCAAATCGGGCAGCCTGAGCAGGGAGCCCCACCAGTGATCCCACCGATGCCTCCCCACCCCCACATGGCTGACCTGGTGCAGCGCTGTGAGACCGTCCTCATTGGCCAGGTCAGGGCTGACCCCGCTGTCCAAGAACTGGCGGACTGAAGGGGGGGGGCGTGGTCAGGCCCATGGGCTGCCTCTGTGCCACAGCCAGGAGCAGGGAAGGATGGGAAAATGGCAGGACAGGTGGCAGGAGGGACCCCGAGCCAGGAGAAGGCTCAGAGCCAGCCAGCCAGCCCCTGGGCATGTCTGCCCCAAGTGGGGCACACACAGCAGCTGTCTGCCTCCAGCTCCCAGCAGGACCCAGCCCTCCTGCAACACGCAGACACTACTGGGCTCCTGACTGTCCCCGCCATGTCCCATGCCTCTTCACAGCCTTCCCCACCTGCAGCCGGCCTCCCCGTCAGCTGGCTCCCTGCCCCTGCCAGGGTCTCCCTATGAGCACAGCCAGGCTCTGCCCTTACTTCTAATCATGATTCTGGGGGGCGGGTAGTTCCCTGACTGGGAATCGAACCCAGGCTGCAGCGTTGAGAGCACCAAAGTCCAGCCACTGCACCACCAGGGCAGCCCCCACAAGGGCAGCACCACCAGGGTGTGCCCTCACTGTATTTGCCACTCCATCTTGGGCCCGGGTTCTCCCCAAGGTCACCAGGGACCTGCACGGGGAACTGGCCCTCCCCGGCGGTGCTCTCAGTCGGTAGCACGAGCACACACCCTCCTTCCGACACTTCCTGGTGCCCTGGCTTGGGGCACACCCACCACGCCCTCCACTGCCCTTGCCTCCTGGCCCTCTGCAGTGCAGGCCCTGACCCTACAGGGGTGCAGGAAGAACCCTCAGGAGCCTCTGGGGAGAGCCCTTGGGGCACAGGGCAGAACAGGGAGCCTGCCAAAGGCGCCAGCCAGTCCTCAGACTGGGAGATTCTGGCGGGGAGGAAGAAGTCCAGCCTGCACAGGTGGGCTTCACTGTCCTACTTCCCTGAGGCGGAGATGCAGGACCAAGCAGGCGGTGGCCAGGGCTGTCCTGAGCATGGCCCAGCTCCCCAACAAGAGGCCGGAAAGCTCGGGGCCACCCCCAACCCACTGCAGCTGAGCCCTGGGCACCTCGGGTTCCCGGAGCCCCCGTGTTAGCCTCACCTCGGTGGCAGGACCCCCTGGGTACTGGGCCAGACCCCGGGCCCCGTAGGATGGTCTCATGGGGCCTGCGCCAGGGTACAGGGACAGGGCAGGCAGCCGTGCCAGGGTCAGCCACTCACCCTCCTCCAGATCATTCCGGGCAGCAGCCTCCAGGAGGGCGACACTGGGAGAGAAGAGGACGCGCTTCCGCGGCCGGCCAGCCGCCACCACCTTCCGCAGCCCCTCCCCGTGGGCCTTCCTGCCCTGGGCCTCCTTCTCGGCCTGCGCCCACATCTTCACCTGCTGGGCACGGCGCTTCTGGGCGTGCTTCAACCGCTCCTGTGTGCTCATCCTGCCCACCATGGGCATCTCTGCCAGCAGCTCCAGGTGCTCGGCCATGGTGGGGGCTGCCTGCTGGGGGCGCTGTGCAGGGTGCCGGACAGGGGAGCGACAGGGCCGGGAGGGGCCAGAGGGGTGGGGCAGCCAGCTGGACTAGCACCCTCGGGGGCATCCCCTCCCCAAGGCTCAGTGCACTCTGCTGCCCCAGCAAAGCTGGGTCAGGAGGCCACCTTCTGTGACTGGGCCCGGGCAGGCCCAAGGGGCACAAGCCCCAGGCAGAAAGGGCAGCACAGGAGGGTGCCTGCTGCCCCGGAGCCTGGCAGCTCTCAGCTCCACGGGCAGGGCCTCCCTCCCGCCCGCCCTCGCGGGGTCAGGGTGCACAGCCCAGGGCGAGCCGTGCGGGACCAGGCCACCTCAGTGCAGGCGGGCACAGCTAATCACCCAGATAACAGAGCTGCAGCTTCCTGGCACCTCGCCAAAGGGGAAGGGCAGGCAGGGCGATAGGCAGAGGCCCCTGGGTGTCCCTCAAGCCCCCTCACCCTCAGGCCTCAGGAGCCTGGGTGGGGCCTGGGAGCAGCCGTAGCCAGGCCGGCCCTCCCCTCTCCCTTCTCCACCGTCTTCCAGGTTCTTCCAGGGTCAGTCCATCAGCACTGAGGAGGAGGTGTGACCGGAGGATGGGCTCAGGCCAGGCCAGGGCATGTGCTTGAGTCCTGGGGTCCCAGGCCTGGTGCCTGTGGGGAGGCTCTGAGCAGCCGCGCTCGGGCTCAGAGGTGCAGCGAGTCTGGCACTGTCTTCAGGAGGGCGGCCCCTCTGTTGGCACCTGGGACGGGCAATCGGGCAGCTCCTACTGGCCTGAGGAGGAAGAGGAAGCACATCAAGGCTGGCTCCCAAGTGGGGTGGGCTGGGCTCTAGTGGCTAGCAGGTGAGGCCACAGCCGTGCCCTGCGCGAGGCTCGGCCCCGCCCGCAGTGAGCACTGCTGGGCACAGCCCTGGCAGGAGGGGGCAGGCTGTGCCGCTGACAGGAACAGGGGCTGCACCACCAGCTTGCAGCAGCCTTCCCTGTCAGGCTGCGCCTCTGGGGTCAGGCGATGGCCTCCGGGAGCTACTCTCTGTGCCCGAGGCACTGCTGACATGTCTGCCCGCACGCTGGGCCAGGCAAAGTCACCTTCTCCCTGGGCTTTCCCAGAACTGCCTCAAGGGCAGCCCCTGCTTCCTGGGCCTTGGACCTCCCTGCTTCAGAGGGCACAGCCTGTCTTGACCAGCATCCAGCCTCTGGGCCTTTCCCAGACCAGGCTCCCTAGCCAGGTCCAGTCAATGCTTGGCCATCCTGGGCTGCAATAAAGCCCTGATCGTATGCATACAGGCCCAGGTAGCCTGCCCGGCACCCCTATTGTGGTCACTGGTATGGTCCCAGGATAGCATTCCACCCAGAAGGTGCTTGCCCATGGCTCCCCAGGAGCCAGTTCTCACTGGGCCAGGCCCGTGTTCAGGGCTCAGGGAGTGCCCCGCCTTTCTGGAGGGACTGTCCTGAGCAGGTCAGGTCAGGTCAGGTCGTCCCTTCCGCCTCCTGTGAGGGCCCGGCCTCAGAGGGCTCCCCAGCAGCACCCCTACTCGGGGCAGCCTATCCCCATCCGGCCACTTGTGCAGACTGCTGGGGTCAGAGCAGACACAAGCTGTCCAGGCTCCCTGCCCGGGCCCCCAGCTCTGGCCTTTTCCCTATGGGACACCGCTGCCCTGCACTGAGACGGCCTGGCGTCCAGGTCCTGTGGGGGTGCCCTGCTGGCTCTGCAGGGCACACCGGGGCGTGGCAGAGCCCTCATGTCCACAGTCTGCTAGGCTCTCCCTCCCTGCCAGCCTCTCATGGCCCTCCTCCAGGAGGGGTCCCTGTCACTGTTTCCACTTTCCACCTGAGTCTGCCCAGTGCAGAGTACCCTGCTGGCCACTCCACCACACGGCCTCTTGTGCCTACATCACCGTGTCTGCAAGACCCAGGGCCAGTGAACCAGAGCCTGTGAGGGGCCAGAGTGTCACACCCAGAGACAGGAGGGGAGGAGATGAGGGGTGGCTCTGGGCTGGGCCACTGCACCCAGGCCCCATGAGGAGGAGGACGCAACCTGGCTGCAAAGCCAGCAACTCCGGGAGCAGTCTGGGGGCTGGCGGCCAGGCAGGCCCGGCTTGGGGGCTGGGAGCAGCAGCCAGCTCCCCACACGGGCACGGACATGGTGGGAAGAGCACATCCAGGATGCTGCCATAGGCACCCCCACCACTGTGACGCCAAGGACCGCAGAGCAGCCCTGTCCAGGGGACACGTCCATGCCCCCTGTTCTAGGACATTCTAGAAGCTATTCCACAGCACTACCATCAGCCCCCTTCCCCCAGCACCTATATGACAGAAAACATTGGAAGTCACCCACAGGTCTAATTAATAAGCTCCTGCGGGTCTGTGAGGGCCCTGCCTGTGTGCTACACAGAAAGGCCACTGAGCAGAGGGGACAGGGCAAAGTCTGTGTGCTGTGGAAACAGGTCAGGTAAGAATACGCACTTATACCTGCGTGAGAAACTCGGAAAAGATGTGTGAAAAGTGACTGAAAGTGGTCACAGGGCTGGAGGGCAGGGTGGATGGGGGCATGCAAATCGGCTCACCTCTGTTGGCGTCTGAGCCACGGGAAGCTAAGCCTCCTCGAAACAACTTGATGTGCTATTTGGGGAGGGCAGATGCACACACCTGCTGGGTGGGAGGGCAGGCCCGCAGAGGACACGCCTGCAGCGTCTCCTGTCTCCGGCCAGCAGCTGGCCGCAGCCCAGCAGGCCATGTGAGCCTGAGGCTTTCAGACAAATGGGCGATGTGATCAGATCCAGGCGCTGGAGCGCCAGGGAGACTGCACACTCACCCAGCGCACAGTGGACAGAGAGGACAGTAACCAGATGAGGGTGGGCAGGTACTCGGAGACACGGAAAGGGCCACTGAGGGGCAGACAGAGGAGGGGCCCTGGGAAGTGGGACCCACAGTGCCCAAGGTGCTCCAGCGCCAAGAAGCCCAGAGGAGTGTGTCCAGGAGAGAGCAGTCAGCAGAGGTGAGAGGGGGAGGCCAGAGTGGGGTCCTGCCTCTGTCCTCACACCAAAACCCCCTCGACACATACCAGGCACGGCTCTAAGAGAAAACAGACCACAGGAGCACACGGAGGAAGACAGGAGAACACCGTGTGACCCCAGCAGAGGAGAAGCCTTTCTAAGCTGGACCAAAGCCACAAAGAAAATGGGTAAATCCGATTACATGGGACTTTTCAAATGTCTGCACTGCTAAAACAAAACCCACCAGGTCTGCTGGGCAAACACATTTGCAGTAAACAGGACAGAGTGGTCCTCAGGTCAGTCCTGATGGTCTGTGCACAGCGGGCAAAGGGCAAGACAGCTCACAGGACAAAGGACATGGTGCTATTGAAAACATCCCAACAGACGCGTGATTCCCTAAAAATTAACACATGCAAATGAGAAGCAGGACGTGCTTGGACCACGAGCTGGACCATACATGTGGCTGGACCGCACATGTGGCTGGACCACAGGGACCTGGGTGCCAGCCCCAAAGGGTGCCCCTGAGGCATCAGCTGACACACACTAGGCCTGAGACCTGACACTACTTTAAGGCAGTACACCTGCACAAGTGATGTCCCTGAAAAGAACAAAGCCTTTGTCTTTTTAAAAGAAAGAGAGTTTAAAAGAAGAAGAAAAGGGATTAGGGGATACTTTGGCAGAAGCCCCCATGGAGGGAGGGGCCAACAGCAGGTGAGGATGTGATGGGGGGGCCCTGCCCACTGGGACCTCTGCTGGGATGGGAAGGAGGTGATCGGCTTAAGCAGCAGCAGAGCAGGGGCCTGGGAACCACCCTCCACCCTCCACCCCTAGTCCCTAACCACCCTAGCCCCGAGGCAGTCACACCCCCACCCCACCCACTCAGCACCCTGTCCCTCTAGGCCTCCTACCTCAGCAGCTGCTTTACTCCCCACCTGCCACACACCCCTCCCCCCCACCCCCCAGCACAGCTGAGGGCAGTCTGGATCCCAACCCCAACTCCAACCCCAACCTCACCCTCGGGCCTGGAAGTCTGGCAACTCCCACAGCTCCAGCAGCTGGCTGGACCGTTTGTTCACCTGCAGTTCTAGACTCACAGGTACCTCCACACCAACACGGGGTGGGGCTGGAAAATCTGGAAGTGCCTCTCCCCAGAAATCCGGGGGCCAAGGAAGACATCCAAAGGAAGTCAGAACACACTGAGCCGAGTGAAAACGTGAGCGTGACACTTCAAACAGTGTGACATGCAGTGAAAGCAGTGCTTAGGAGGCTAGTCCTACCTCTGAAAGCTTAAATAAGAAAAGGGTTAAATCAATGGCCTAAGCTTCCAACTTAAGAAAGTAGAAAAAGGGGAGAAAATGAAACCAAAAGTGTCAAAACAAGTACTAATAAGAACAGAAAATAATGAAATACAAAATAAACAGAGAAAAACATTGAAACTAAAAGGTATTCTTTTAAAAATATCAATAAAATTTGTAAATTCTCGCTAAACTGACCAAGACAAAAATTACCGTATCGTGAATGAAAAGGCGGTGACCACTGACCCTACAGACCTTCCTGTGGATAAAAACGGGAACGCCCCGCATGACTTAAGGCCGAAAGCTCAACAAGTCCAGTTGAAGATCACGATCGGCAGCCCGTGGGCCACATACTGCCTACGGTCTGTTCCTGTAAATAAAGTTTTGTTAGAATACAGCTGTGCTCATTCACGTGTTTACGTATCGTCCGTGGCTGTAACACAGTAACAGCTGAGGGGCTGCAGCAAAGGGCAAGTGGCCTGAAAAGCCTACCCTGTTCCTGTACTGCCACGCCTGACTTAGATAAACGGGCAAATGACCTGGGGGAAACAGTGATCAAAACGGGCTCGAGGAGAAATGGACACCCTCAATAGCCCTGTGTCTGTTGTATTAAAGAGATTAAATGTAAGTGAAAGCTTCCCCACAAAGAAACTCCCGGCCCACCCGATGGCCTCCCTGGTAAATTATGTGGAACAGAAGAGGAAGAAACACGTCCCAAATTAGGAATACTGCGGACCAATTTCCTCAGTAATAGCCGCAAATGGAATGCAGCCATGTGTAGGAAGAGTCATACAGCATGCTCAAGTGAGGTTTATTCCAGGAACGCAAAGTTGGTTTAATATCTTCGACATCAAGTTTACTATTTTAAGAAAACAAAACCAATAGAACTAGAGAAGTATTTGGTGAAATTCAACAAGCATTCACCTTAACGCACGTGCACACGCGAGGCTCATAAAATGAGGGGTACCAGGAAAACTCCTCAACCTGACAAAGGGCATCTCCAGAGTCCCTGCCGCTAAATTGTGCCTGAGACCGAGCACTCCCCAGGGCAGCAGGGTGGGAAGGACACCGATTCTCAGGGCTCCTCCTACTACTACTGTTAATAGACGTCCGAGCCAGTGCGCTAAGGCAAGAAACAAATGCGACTGACGAGGAAGATGGAAAACTCTCCAGCTGTAGAAAGCACGTAGAACATCCTCACGCACTACAACAGGGCGACTCAAGTAAACGAGCACACGCAGCAGGCTCGTAAGATGCGAGGACAAGGTCACAATCACCTGTACGTCTCAGTACTTGGAAAACGCAAACTGCTAAACATCACTGACACATTTGTATTGCAAAGCCTGGAATGCTTGGACACCCCTCCACGTGGGCTGCAGGCTGGAGCTGAGGGGGTCGGTCAAGTCTCTGACCTCCTCTGCCTCAGTTTCATCTGTACACAGAATGGTAGCAGTTCCTTCCCTGAAAGGGTCTTATGGGAACACACACAGCACTTCCAGCGTCCAGCACAGGGGTCGGCACCCCACCCGTGAGGGAAGAACAGCTTCTGTGTGTTGTAATTAGTGGGGAAGACTAAGAATGGTATTTTGTGGCACGTGGAAGTGACATGACAGCAGCTCTCAGGGTCCAAGCAAGAGGTACACCGCACGGCCCTTCACAGAAAGCGCGTGGCCCCTGGCCCATCACACTTGTCGGCCGCTGTCCTCAGCACCACTCCTGCTTGGTGGTGGCTGTGATTCTGTCTAGAAAGTTCTCCACCAGATCTTAGGAGAGCTGTCTTCTCCCTTGTAACCTAGGTCACCATGTAAGGGTCACCTCCTCAGAGGCCCCCTGTGACTACCCTGTCACTCTCCACCTCTGCACCCTGTTCTGGAGTTTGACACAACATAAGAGGTGGGCGTCTGTGCAATTAGACTTGGCTGTCCTTCTGAGCCCCCCTTGTCCCAGCTCTGGGCAAGAGCTTAGGCAGGGACTCAGAGCACACACACGCATCACGGGGAGGAGCACAGATCCCCGCAGGCAGCCACCAGCCCCTTAGGACACTTGGCTGGTTGGGGCTCCCTGGTGCCCCAGTTCTGCTGGGGGAGCGCCTGGGGGTGCAGATGTGCAGGAGGGTTCGCTGCTCAGCCAAGACAAGAAGCTTGAGAGCACAGTGGTGCCCCTACAGCCACCTCCACCCCCAAGTTAAGGGTCCAGGAAGAAAAGCAGGCCCAGCACCTTGGGGAGGGCTAGCCTTTGTCTGGAATGACGCTGCGCAGCCGCCCCTCTCCGCAGCCATGGAAATTAATCCCGGGGTTCCCTCAGCCTCTGACCCAGGCCCGCAGGGGCACACCCTCCCCAGACGGGGAGCACCTCCCCCGACACACACACACACACACACACACACACTTCAGCGAGTGCTTCCCCTCCTGACCCCACTCTGAGGCGGGGTCCACAGGGTCCCCACACACCACCAGTGAGGTCACCTGAACCCCGGGGAGTTTAAGGAACTCGTCCCAGAGAGGCTCCGTGTCCCCTGGCCGTCCGCCAAAGCCCACACAAAGCCTGGGCAAGTCACTTCCTCGCAGGCCTTCATTTCCTCGGCTGAAATGGAGGGAATCTGAGTGCTGCCTACCCGACCAAGAGGCTGCAGGATTGCAAACCGTCCCACCTGTCGCACAGCCACGCAACGGCCGTCCGGAGCCGCCCCCCCCCCGCCCCCGCCGTCCCTGCTAGCTGCCGTTCCCCGGGCCTCTTCCACCAGCGCCCAAGCGGGGTCTGCAGAGGCTTCTGCCCCGGCGGCGGGGGCGCTCCTCTCCCTCTCCATCTGGTTTTATCTTCCCCCTTCCCTCTCTCGCGGCTCAACCTCCCCTCTCCACGGGGACCAGGCCTCCCCTCCCCGCCGCCGGGACCCGGCCTCCCCACCCAACCCCGGAGCCCGGCCTCCCCTCCCCGCCGCCGGGACCCGGCCTCCCCACCCAACCCCGGAGCCCGGCCTCCCCTCCCACCCCACCCCGGAGGCCGGTCTCCCCTCCCCGCCGCCGGGACCCGGCCTCCCCTCCCACCCGACCCCGAAGCCCGGCCTCCTCTCCCGCCGCAGGACCCGGAAGTCTGAGCCTCACCTTCCGCCTCAGACAATCGATCGGATCCGGTCCACCGGTCAGTGAGCCCCGCGCTCCTCCGGGCGCCGCAGGGGCGGGCCCGGCGCCGGGCCCTCGCCATGGCAACGCTACACTTCCGGTTCGCGCGGCCCTTGGCCGGAAGCCGCGGCGCTCCGTGGGAGCCGGGGCGGGGCCGAGCCGCCGGGGGCGGGGCCTGCGCAGAGCGACGAGTGCCGCGTGAGCCTCTCTGTGGCACGGGCATCCTTGGTGTGGCTGGGGCCCGGGTGGGGCACGAAGACAAGTAGTGAAAAGGGCAAAGCAGAGGCATCACGGGCGGAGGGAAGTGCATGCGCAAAGGTGGAAGCACCGGTGCATTGGAGTGATGGGAGGCATAGGTGATGGTTTAGGAGGGAGGAGGCGGGAGGGGCGGGGGAGTGTGGTCAGAGATGAGTAGTCGGGACCGAGGGAGCCTTGACCGCCAAACGGAGGAGCTGGGCTTCATTCTGGAAGCAATGGAGGGCCAATGGAGGAGAAGGGTGACTTAAGACGTGTAGGAGAGGAGTTCCGTGGTAATGGAGTGGCTTAGGGCTTCGTCGCTGGTGCTGTCAATGCTGCGGCCTGGGTTCGATTCCCGGCCAGGGAAATATCCACATACAAAAAAAAAAGAAGAAGAAGAAGAAGACGTGTAGGAGAAAAGACCTTTCTGCTGACGGAGTGGGGCTAGGAGGCCACAGGTAGTAACAGCCTGGTGAGACACAAGACCCCTTCAACTAGAGCCCTGGGAGAAGAAAGATGAGCAGGTGACAGTTCAGAGGAAGCCAGTGACGTCTGAACGGACAGTCTGAGCAAGTTGGGGGAACAGCGTGATATCCCACATACATCATCTCAGTTCCAGGCTCCCTCCTCCAGTGCACCCACCCGCCTAAGTGCTTCATCTGTGAGCCAGGCGCCCACACATGCTGCGGATTTCCAACACTCTTAAGGGTGTAATGGTGGGGGAGGGGCGCCCCACAGAAGAAGCTGAATTCCTGGAGTAAAGTGATATGTATGAAGCGTGTCTGTGCTCCTGTGGCCTCCCTCAGGTCTGGGGGCCCTGCTACCAACACCACCCACCACTGCTAGTGCCCTGGGCCTGATATCTCCTTGGACAGACTTCCTCAATGTATGCGTTGGGGATCTGGGCTTCGAGGTAAGGTACAGAGCACAGGCTTTGACTGCCCCGAGAGGCAGGGCCACAGATCACATACAGAGCCAGGGAGGAGATGAGACAGAAGGGTCTGGTGATCTGGTGAGTCTCTAGGCAGTTGCCAGAGGCATTTTTCTAGGACCACACCTTTGAGTCAGGTCCTGTCCCTGCTAAAGCCCCGTGGGGCTCTGACCAGGGGGTACTGGCCCTTCGGACTTCCCCAGCCTGAGCCTCCACTACCTCTGAGGGTGCCCCTCCTCCACTCAGGCCAGCCTCCAGTCTGGGGAGCATCTCCCTCATCTAGTCTAGACTAAACCACGGGGCAGCAGGGTGCTATGGCTGCCTGGGAAGCCCTCCTGTGCACCCACACAACACACCTGCATTCACTCCCACCCAGGGTGGAGTCCGGTGGACTTCAAAGGCTCTCCTGGGCAAAGACCATGACCCATGGAGCTGTATCCTTAAGGCTTGGCTCCAAGAGGTGGCCAGTAACCTCCTACCGCTAGAAGACCTCTCCTTCCACCTGCGGGCACTGCCCTAGTGCCCCAAAGAATGAGAAGCAGCCTCCCCTGGGGGCAACTCCCAGAGCATCTGGACCCAGAGGACCAGAAGGAGGAGGGAAGCAAGCCTGACTCCAAGAAGTCCTCCGGGGCTAAATGGGTCCAGCTGACCCAGGGTCAGCGAGGTGCACTGTTAAATAATGAGGGTGGTCTGCTCCCTGACCCACTGCTGACAGGCACCAGCAAGGGAGGCAGTGGGCCCCAGGGTCTGGGAAGCCCGCTGAGGCCCTACAGCTGCCCCTGGGGAAATCCTTCGAATCTTGAGGTTTCCTCCTCCAGGAAGCCCTCCCAGACCACCACTCAGGTCCTTCCAGCTGCTTGGCCTTGAACTCTATGAGTGGGCCCCACCCCTCCTTGGCAGCTTGGCTAGGGCAAATCACTTTCCTGTCTGTTAAATGGGAGCCGGGGACCCAGCCCAGACAGATTGATAAAGTAACCACGGGTCATGGGCCCCTTCCAGGGGCTCTTCCATGCAGCTTGGAGGGTTTGGGCAGCAATGGCAGCCCAGGGGTGAGAAAGGAGGCCTGGGTGGCCGCCAGCAACCCCCACTGGAATCTTCTCTGCCCCTCCCTTCCAGATTAACCGAAACCTGCTAATTGTGGCAGCCCTCAGCATGCTCCCCTCCCCCACCGCTGTATTCCACCCTCCCTTTGCCTCTCTTCCCCTCCCCCTTCCATCCGAATGATAAAGGGCCCGCCTGGCCTGCCCCCACCCGGCCTCAGGCCCAGGCTCTGCCTCACCACGCTACCCCTTTGCCCTGGCCTTCCACGGGGCCGGGCCCCTGCCCACGTTACTGGCTTCCCCTTCATGGGGCCCTGCAGCAATCCACAACTGGGGATCCCCGAGGGGGACTCCTCCTCCCAGCCCCCCAAGAGGAGGAAGAAGAGATACCTTCGGCATGACAAGCCCCCCTACACCTACTTGGCCATGATCGCCCTGGTGATCCAGGCGGCACCTACCCGCAGGCTGAAGCTGGCCCAGGTGAGAGGGTACCCCACTCTCCCTCACACTCCGTGGTGGGACCTTTTCTCAGACCCGTCCCCCACCTACTCCCCGGCTCCGTCTGGAGCCTCCACCCTCACTTGGCCCTGCCAAGCCATGCCAACGGGGCCAGTCCCGGCCTTGGCACGGGAAGGGAGAGCTGAGCTGCTCAGCCAGGACCCTTCCCGGAGGTGTGCCCTCTTCTCCCGGAGTCGCAGAGATGCCCCCGAGGCAGGCTGTGGGGGAGGGGCGGCGCAGCCCCCATCTGCGCCCCAGCTCATGGAGCCCGCCGGCCGCCCCGTGGTTTCAGATCATCCGTCAGGTCCAGGCCGTGTTCCCCTTCTTCAGGGACGACTACGAGGGCTGGAAGGATTCCATCCGCCACAACCTCTCCTCCAACCGATGCTTCCGCAAGGTGGGGCAGGGCGAGGGTCGGGGTCGAAGCCAGGGGCGGGGCGGGGCGGAAATCCCGAGTCTCCGGGTCTGGCGGCCCCACCGTACTTGTCCCCGCCACCCCGCAACACCCAGGTGCCCAAGGATCCTGCGAAGCCCAAGGCCAAGGGCAACTTCTGGGCCGTCGACGTGAGCCTGATTCCCGCCGAGGCGCTGCGGTTGCAGAACACGGCCCTGTGCCGGCGCTGGCAGAGCAGGGGTGCCCGGGTAGCCTTCGCCAAGGACCTGGGCCCCTACGTGCTGCACGGCCGACCCTATCGGCCGCCCAGGCCACCCAGCGAGGGCTTCAGCATAAAGTCTCTGCTGGGGGACCCCGGGGAGGGAGCGCTGAGGAGCAGCCCAGATCGGGCGGGTTCCCTGCCAAGTAAGGAGGCGGTGTTGTCCTCACCACCCCTGCCCTCCGAAAGGCCACTGTGGCCCCTCCACCCCCTTCCTGGGGCCATGAGAGCCGAGGGAGAGACTTCCCAGGTGGGAGCCAGCAGGCCCTCCCTCCTCTCCCCTGAGCCCAGAGCCTGGCCCCTCCATTTACTGCAGGGTACCCCAGACCCCAGGGGACTGTCCAGTGGGGTTCACAGGGCCTCACTTTGGGGGCAGCTACCCACCTCCTACTTGCCGATCTACACTCCCAACGTGGTCATACCCTTGGGCTCACTACCACCCACGTCCTGCCCCCAGTGCCCACCCTCAACCAGCCCAGCCTACTGGGGGGTGGCCCCTGAACCCCACAGTCCCCCGGGGCTGCTCTGTGATCTCGATGCCCTCTTCCAGGGCGTGCCACCCAACAAGAGCATCTACGATGTGTGGGTGAGCCACCCCCGGGAACTGGCCGCCCCCACCCCAGGCTGGCTGCTGTCCTGGTACAGCCTGTGAGCCTCGGGGACCGGGGTGCCTTACTCTCTCCCTCCTGCCACCATTGGCTCGTCATCGGGGGACCAAAGCCAAGAGGATCGCGAGGTATCTGTGGCCACAGCAGCCTTGAAGCACCAGGCACCAGCCATGCTGAGAGTCCACGGTGTTTATTGGACTCCCTCACAAAGGGTTGGTCACCACCCTGGCCCTGATGGGGGGTCATGCCTCTCCTACCCCCAGAGGCAAGGCTGGGAGGAGTGGGCTCTGCTTCGAGTAGCCCTTCCTGTCCCCTTCCTGGTCCCACCTTCTCTGTCCCTCTGTCCATCCATCCATCCATCCATCATCCATCCATCACCGTCTGTCACCTCCCCTCCCTCGGCTCCGGGCTGGGGGAGGGCGAACCTAATGGCGGCTCCAGCCTGCAGTCCTGGCTCCCCTCCGCTGTCTGGGAAGGAGGTAGCACCTTTTGGGGGAAAGGGCTTAAGGAACGGGTCCGATCCTGGTTTTGGTGGTGGTCGTGGGGATGGTAACAGTAAAGGAATGGACAACGTTTAGTGCCAAGTCTTGATTTTTGGTGGCGGGGTGGTGACTGGCAGCTCCAGGACCCCCTGCCGGTGCTGTGATAACAGCGAAGGTGATAAGGAGGGAGCCAGGGGCCCGGGCAGAGGGGGGCGGGCACTGCTCCCCAAGGCGGAGCACTCCTCGCCACCAAGTGGGGCGCGGGGGGTCAGCGAGCCCTCAGGTCAAGGAAGTTGTGGCGGTGCAGGGACTTGGCTGCCTCTGCCGGCAGAGGCGCGACTACGAGGGCAGGTCCGCTGGGGGCGCGAGGGCCGAGCTGGAGCCGCTGTCGGGAGCCGGGCTGGGAGGGCTGCCTGGGGACGGCGTGGGGGTGCAGGGCGTCCCGGTGAAGGGTGTGTCGGTGCTGAGCGAGGAGGGCGTCCCGGAGCGCGGGGCCCTGCGGCGCCGAGCCGGCCCCAGCTCCACTTGGCCCACTCGCTCGGCGAACTTGAGCGAGCACACGGTCTCGCCGAGATCCTCGGGCCGCGTGGAGATCTGCGGGGAACGGGCGCTGCTGGGCGGGCCCGAGTGGGAGGCGCCGGGCACGCACTCCGCCCGCCCCGCCCCGCCCCGCGCCCGTGCCGCGCCTGCGCCGCAGCCCCACCTGCAGCAGCAGAAGCGCGGTGGCGCCCGGGCCGAGCGCGGGCTGCAGCAGGCGCGTGAGCTGCGAATCGCGGAAGGGCACGTGCGGCCGGCGGGCTCGCAGCGCGGCCATCACGCCTCCCAGAGCCAGCAGTGAGCGGTTGATGGTCCGGGACTCCCGCAAACGCTGCGCGTCGTCAGGGTCTCCCCGCGCCCTGCACACCGCCCCCGCCTTCCAGGCACGCTCGGATCCAGCCAGGTCCACCAGGTGCAGCGTGCCTGCAGGGGCGAGCGAGCCCACGTGGAGGGAGCTCCAGTCTCCGGTGTAGCGAGGCCCCCCGCAGGACAGGGCGCAGGCCGCGGTACCTGCGGTGCCTGAACCGCGCGGAGGCGTCGCCGCGCGCAGCGTCAGCGTGACCAGCGCGTGCGAGCGGGAGCTGTGCTGGTTCATGGCAGTGGCGGCGGTGACCCGATTGCTCCTCCCCAGGCTCAGCATCTGGAGGGCGCAGCGACTGGGCTTGCCTGCTGCTGCGCGGTGCTGTTTTAGGGTCCACACCCGCCCAGGTGCGAGCACAAGGCAGGGCCTCGCAGGGCCGCACCGCTCGCTGGGCAGCCTTACCTGCTGGAGCGTTTCCAGGTTGGGCACGTCCCAGTAGGTGAGGCCAGCCACCTGGATTCCCCCCTGGCCTGCCGGGCCCTGCCTCACAGCCAGGCGCTCAGGAGGACCTGGGGCTAGGAGGTCCCTGGTGACAAAGGAGAGGACTTGGTTCGCAGGTTCTTGCGGCGAGGAGGCGCGCAGAAGGGCCGGGGGGCCAGAGGCGGGCACGAGGCAGCCAGGGCACGGCCCTGACCTGACAGCCTCGTTGTAGATCTCCACCATGCTGAGGGTCACGCGGTGCTGCCCTCCCGTCCTCATCTCCCGGAACAGAGACTGCAGTGCCCTAGGAGCTATGCCGGGGTCCTCGGGCGGGCCCTGGGGACGAGGTGGAGTCCACATCCGGGCTCACATCCCAGCCCCTGGCCCTGGGAGCCACCCAGAGAGCCCCGCCTTCCCACCTCCATGCTGTAGGTCTTCCCGGTTCCCGTCTGGCCGTAGGTGAAGATGCAGACACTGTAGCCATGGAGGCAGGACAGCACAGAGGGCTCCAACTCCCTGAAGACCTGGGGTGTGGGGGGAGGGGTCCTGAGCCCCGGGGGCCTGGGGGCAACGTGTGAATTACATTTGACTTCCCTGGGAGGATGGCTCCGGGGGGAGCTTGCTGGAGGGGAGGGTGCAGAGGGGTGGCTGAGGGGGAGATGGGACTGGGACTTGTGTCCTGTGGCAAGTGGACAGCAGCAGCAGCCTTTTGAGCAATGACACGGCCAGCTTTTGAGTCCAGGAGCTGGCCAGTGACTGACTGGGCTGTCAGTTCTCAAAGTGAGGACGAGATCCAGAATTGCTAATGGCAATGACGTCACTGAGACCCCATGATGGGAGGGAACTGCTGGGGGTGACGGGTGCCTTGTAGAGACGCGGGACTCCAGTGGTGGGGGCAGGTGACAGATGGCTTTGGTTCTCACTCAGACGCATTGGACTGGAGGGCCCCGTCCGGTCGGTACAAGGGTGCCCTGTGCAAGGAGTTCGGGGTGGGGGAGGCTGGAGGTTGTATGTAGGGTTAACAGAGGGGTGGAACACAGCTGTGGTTCCCCAGCAAGTGGGGGAGGGATCCCTGGCCGCCCAATGGGCACTCATCATCAGTCCATATGAGGCCAACAGGGGTCTGAGGCTGCGCCGCTCTGCCCCTGTCCTAAGCCCCTCCCACGTCTGTGCCCCGCCTTCCGGAGCTCTGGAAGCCTTAGACCAGGGATGTCCAACTTTTGGGCTTCCCTGAGCCACACTGGAAGGACTGTCTTGGGCCACGTGAGCTCGCAAAAAGATCTCACTGCGCTTGTGAGTTTGTGTTGGGCCGCATTCGAAACTGTCCTGGGCCTCGCGTGGCCCACGGGCGGCGGCGGGTTGGACAAGCCAGCTCCAGAGGAAGCATCTGGGAGCAACGGGGGGGTCGGGGGGTGGGGGGGGTGTCCGGAGGGGCGGGGCTGCTTCCGGTGGGAGTGGGGCGGGCAGGAGGGCGCGGTCTGGCAGGGGCCGGGGGTCCAACAGGGCAGCCCTGAAGCTGGAGGCTGGCTGCTCACCATCGCTCCCTCCGCCCACCTTGTGCCTGCCTGTCCTCACGTGGGACCAACGCTGGACCCCGCTGGGGAGTGGGCACCCAGGGAAGCCCGGGCAAAGGTCACAGCACTGTCCCCACCACAGCAGCACCCCAGCCATGCTCCCCAGCCAGCCCTGCGAGAGCAGGGACCGTCACCTTAGGTTCATTTTCCCTAGTATCTTGGCAAAAAAATTAATTTGGGGAACGGTGACCTTCCTGTCTAAAGCATCAGGGCTGTTTCCCCTGGACCTGCAGAGCCTGGTGGGGAACGCAGAGGGACACCCTCAAAGGAAAGGAAAGGAGGGGCCAAGCTCCGCTGCCGGCCCTGCCTCCCAGACCCCTTCCTTCCTTCGCTGCTGGAATCTAGCCTCTCTCCCTCCAGCGAGAGCAAGACAGGGGAAGGGGACCAGAGCCCCCTGGGGACTCTGAGGGAGGGTCAGCCCAGGGGTCAGAGGGCAGCATCACCTCCTCCTGGCTGGCGTCCGGCGGGAAGACCCAGTCCAGGCGGAAGCGATGCCGGTGCCCTCGGTAGTAGGTGGTGACGGAGCCGCCCGGGCCGGGCTCCGAGCTCACCAGGCTGGAGGGTGTCCCTGGCCTCAGCCGACACAGCACACGGATGTTTCCTGGGGTGGACGGCAGGTCAGTGGGCTGCCTTGGGCCTGCCCGCCCCACCATCCGCTCCCCAAACAGGCCATACCCTTGAGCTCCAGCAGCCGCCCTGGGCATCCAGTTGGGGGGCCCTGCTGCTCTGCAGGGAGCTGAGTCCTAGCCTCACTGGCTGACAGTGTCCCCAAGGCCCAGGATACCTGGGGGAGGGGCAGGGATGTGAGGAAGGCAGGGATGTGGGGGGGCAGCCAAGAAGCTGGGGCTGGGATGGGTTGCTGTGGGCAATATGGAGCCACCATGTGGCCACCAGCTGCGGTAAGCCATACCTTTCAGTGGCTTCGGGCCCCTGGGGGCATCATTCATGGTGCCCAAGATGGAGCCCAGGAGTAAGGAGGACCAGGGGGAAGGGAGTCATCAGTCTCCTCTGGGCTTCTTAACAAAACATGGGAGGGAGTCACTGTCATCCCAGTTTGCAGGAGACCAAAATGAGACCCAGGTCACAGCAGCTGTCCTGGTTCCAGAGCCTACAACCTCACATGAGAGCAGGCAGCTCCCTGGGGCTGGGGAAGGAAAGCAACCGGGCTGCCCAGAAAGCATGCATTCCAGGGGACAGCAGTGGTCCTGACCTGGCCCCGGGCCTCGCTCAGTGAGCCCTGACAGCTCTGGGTAAAGGTGCTGACCAGGCCTCGGAGGTCCCCGCAGCCCTGACGCAGGCTGGCCATGCGTGCCCGGAGTCCTGGTGGGGGCGGGTGGCAGTGAGAAAAAGCCCGGACCCGGTGGCCTTCCCATGAGCCCCCTGGCCCCAGGCCTTACCTGCCAGCTGCCCAAGCACCTGCTGCAGTTCCCTTCTGCAGTTCTGCTCAGTCTCCTGCTGGAGCTGCCGGAGGGCCCCCCGAAGGCCCTGCAGCTGCGCCTCCTGCACCCCCAGCTGCCCCACCCCACCCCCAGCCCCGTCACTGAGGGCACGGGCACTTACCAGGCCCTGCCTCAGATGCCCTCTCCCAGTGCCCCAGTCATCCCAGCCCCTGGGCCCAGGGCCCACCTGGACTCGGAGGGCTTCTGTGGTGTCCTGGGCCTCCTGAAGCCGGCCCTGGAGCTCCACCAGGGCCTCTGCCTCCTCCTGCAGGAGGGGCGGGGGCCACATGAGGTTTGGAGCCCGGGGGGTGGGGGTACCCGGGAGAGGGTCACTCTAACAGCCCCAGTTTCCAGATGGGGCAGAGCTGGCCAGGAACCCATGCAGGGCTCCTTCCCCAAGTCCCTTGCTCCTCTGGGGGCAGACAGGGTGGGAGCTAAGGCGCCGAATACCTGGGGGGCCCTGGCAGGGGGCCCGGGACCCCAGTGCTGCAGGAGGTCCCGCGTGAGGGCCAGGCTCTGTCTCAGGGCCTCGTTTTCCAGGGTCAGGTGCTGAATCCTCTTCTCCGAGTCGGTGGCCCCCTGGAGGAGAGGGAAGCCCTCTGGCGTCACCTGAGAGCCCTGGCCCCCCACCCGGCCCCGGCCCTGCTCCCCGCAGCCTCACCACGCCCAGGCGCAGTCGGCCCAGCTCCTCCTCCTGGAGTTCCAGCTGCTGCTTCAGCTCTTCCAGCTGGGAAGAGAAAAGGGGTACAGGGTGGAGCACCTCCTTCTAGCCCACCCCCACTCCCTGCTGCCTTCTAGGCCGCTCACCTGTCCAAGGATGAGCTGCTCCAGCCGCTGCCAAGCCCTCTGGTCCTCCTCCAGCGGCGGGGGCTGCTGCCCCTGGGCCTCGCCCCTCGGTGAAAGGGCAGGGTTTTCGTCTGGGGCTGTGGGTCCTGGGGTGGGGTGGACCCAGTTAGGGCTGAGATCTCCGGCCTGAAGTGGGGGTACCTCAGCAGCAGGGCGGGGCTTGGGACCCCCGCCTCCCGCACTCCAGGCCACTCGGCTTCCAGTGGGCTTCACTCCCTCAACCCACTCCCCTTTCGACTCACTACTTATTACGCACCAGCAGGAGTAGGGGGCTGCACCCCTAAAGCTGGCTGCGTTCCCTCGGGCAGGGCCTGTCTCCCCCTGGGACTCTGAATCCATGCCAGGAGGGCTAAGAGCTGACCGGTGACGGTCAGCAGTGGGGGGACATCACCAGGCTGTGAGAGAGAATCAGAATTCAAGAGACGGAGGCGGGACGGGGGGCGGCGGCCACAAGGACTGGCTGGAGACCGCCTCCGCCGGCTCACCTTGCTCGGATCGGGAGGCCCAGCGCAGCTCTCTTCCGCCCCCAGCTGGACCGAGAGGAACTCAGCAAGACGCACGAGAGCCTCTTCCAGGGAGACCTCGGCCGGGCGGCCCTCGGCTCCCGCTCCCGGCCCATCCTCAGACTCGGAGCCGCCTGCGAGGCCAGGTAGTGGGAGCAGGAGGCGCGCTGGGTCACACGCTGGAGGCTACACCACCAGATGGCACCTGCCGGGTCCCTCTTTCGCAATGAGGTCATAGACACCTCCCCCTCCCTCGGACGGCGGGGTTCCCTTAGGGTCTCCGGGGCGCAGCGCTCCCGATACACGACAGCACCTACCGACCAGGCCAGTCAGCTCGGTCCACAGCTCCGCCGTGGACGGGTCGGGGCGACGGCGACCCCCGGGCCTGCAGCGGGCACTCTAGGAAGAAAGCAGGGGGAGCCCCTGGGGAGAGGCCGAGCAGCCTGGGGGGACTCCCGCCCTCCCAGCACTGAACCAAAGGAGCCGGGGCTGAGGTCTCGGCTTGCGATACCAAAACAGAGACGAGGTCCTCAGCACGGCCCCCGCTCCACCGCGCCCGCGTCCCGAGGACATACGCTGCGCGGGCCTGCACACACCGCTCTGGGGAAGGGGGTCGCCTGCCGCGCAGCGTCCGCCCCCGCTCACCTGGGCGGTGTCCCTGGGGTCGGCGGCCGCCGCGGCCCCGCCATCCCTGCGGAAGAGGCTGTAGAAGATGTAGATGAGCAGCGAGTAGAAGGCGTACATGGGAGCGCGGGGCGGCAGAGGGCTCCGCTTCGCGCCGCCCCGCGTCCCCGCGCCTGGACTCGGCGCCCGCTCGCAGCAGAACCGGTGCGCATGCTCGGGGCTGTCGCCCCCACGGCCGGGCTCCCGCGGGCGGAGGGCGCGCACCCAAGGAAACGGGTGCCAGAGCCAGGTGTCCCCCAGGCCACACACGGACACCTGCCTCGCGCCCCTACCCCTACTTCGCGGAGACCTGGGGCTGAGATCGCCCACAGCCCCCGCACCCCATTTCCTCGGGATCCCTCGTAGCCCTCGGCAGAGGCCCCCCACTGCTCTCGCCCCTTTGAGCTGCCAGCCCGCGGACGTCCTACCCTACTCCCCTCGGAGCTCCGCCCCTCACTGTTTTAGTCCCGCCCCTCACAGCCCCACCCAAGCCACCTCCCCACACAGCCCCACCCCCTCATTTTCAGCCCTGCC